>JACRUU010000026.1:16199481-16201981 GCA_030449085.1 Kryptopterus vitreolus
ATGTATTGAATAAATGTGATGAATAAATCTCACACTAAATCAGGTCCCTGATTGGACGAGTGGAAGTGATTATAACAGCAAGTGCTCAGATAGAAAGCACATAGCATCATCCATGCTAACACCATCAACACATGCGAACTCGTGCAACTATTATCCTTTTATAAAAGCAAAACATCACAGTGATCGGAAGGTCTGGTGGTTCGAGCCGCGGTATCGCCAAGCTGCCACTCTTGGGTCCTTGAGCAAGGCCCTTAACCCTCTGTACTCCAGGGGGCGCTGTATCATGGCTGACCCTGCGCTCTGACTTTCAAAAACAAGCTGGGATATGAATAGATATGCATTACAGCACAGTGAAATTCTTTCTTTGTATATCCCAGCTTGACCCAAGAGTGGCAGATAGGCGATACCAGGGCTCGAACCTCCAATCTTCTGATCATTAACCCAGCGCTATATAGATGATGATGATGATAAAGAATAAAACAAGGGCACGAGTGGTAAATATGCTAATAGACCTCACAGAGGACTTCCAGGGACGAACTCTCTGTGAATCTGTTTCGTACAAATAAAATATACACAAAAACGAAACGCCCCTTTAAGCTAAATTTAAGACTGTTAGCCACTGTTAGCTTGAAGCTAATAAACCCATTTATTGCTCACACTGGAAATGTGTGAAAGAAAAAGAAATCTCGCAATTGCATCGCCGTTAAATGGACCAAGAGAACGTAGCAATGCATCGAACAATAGCGAAGCGGTTAGCATCTGTCAGGGTCAGCTAATTGTTAAACAACACGCAGGGGCTGTTTTTCACATAAACAGGTGAGTTGCTAAGGAGCGCCCGCTGCCAGACGATGATGATGTGTGGCGTTTCTGCTCTCGTGGAGCTCCAAGAACCGAGATCAGAGCACCAATCTTTTTTTTTTTTCCTCTCTTGCTCCCTGAAGACTCTTAAAGAGCCATTAGTGAACATCTGGTTAAGATTAGCGCAGTTACCACCGCCGGTATGAGCAGCGTGTCGGGGTACTCGGCTTGTTTTCTTTCGTTCTGCCTTTCGTTCTCGGCTTAAAATAGCACGCTTGTGTGTCGGGTTAGATCACGACGAGTAAATCTAGTGTGACTCACAAGTGTCTCATTGAGCAGCTCAGGCTTAAGGCGAAGGTTTTGTGCTAATATGTCAATATCTTCTTCACCTAGTTTAGGAAACAATATATTAATCTATAAAACTAACCGAGAGACACTAGGAAGCTTAAAAGTAAATATCTGAGATCAGTGTTTTGATTTCAAAGCAATGAATATGAAAAAAAATATGTCATCATGATAATAATGCTGGGGGCACGGTGACTTAGCGGTTAGCATGTTCGCCTCACACCTCCATTGTCGGGGGTTCGATTCCCGTCTCGGCCATGTGTGTGTGGAGTTTGCATGTTCTCCCCGTGCCTCAGGGGGTTTTTCTCCAGGTTCTCCAGCTTCCTCCCAGTCAAAAAAAATGCACGGTAGGTTGATTGGCACCTTGGAAAATTGTCCCTAGTGTATGAATGTTTGTGTGTGTGTGTGTGATGGGTTGGCATTCCATTCTGGGTGTTTCCTGCCTTAATGCCCATAGACGCCTGAGATAGACACAGACTCCCCGTGACCCGAGGGAAGATCGGATAAAGCGGTAGAAGATGATAATAATGCTCTTTTAATAAGCAACATATTAAAAAGTACATAACAAAATAATCATAAATGCATATAAATTCATAATAACATCTTCACAATATACTGACTCAAGTAATGTCTTTCATTAATCAAAGGAAAATATTTCCAGGGTAACGTGGTACGCTGTTAAAAATAGTTATAATATAATTGTGCTAAATCATTTCTGTATGATCCCTTCTTTTCATCTTGTCCTGGCTTCGTTTTATTAGCATCCTGTTTGGGTGCATTTTTCTTTTCTTTTTTTTTTTATCCCAGTGACCTGTTTATTTTGCCAGGATGTGGGTCAGAAATAAAACTCCCGACTCAAGAAGGATTCATAAATGAGTCATGACAAATAAATAGGCTAACCCAGACAAGGCATTGTTTGTGTTTAATTAGCAGGGATTTTTCTAAAACACTGTGTGAGACATTGAAGATAATTTTGTTGTTGTTGTTGTTGTTGTTGTTAAAAAACATTTAAACTGCAAATGAACCCAACTAAAGAGATTTCAGATTTCACTGACGTACATAACGTTCATTTACTCCATTGTCCTAAGATGTGTTGCTCATACGTTTCTTTCCTTTTTTTTTTTTTAAGCCTTGCAGCATTACTATTTAACCGTCTGGAATAACACACACACACACATCACACACACACCGCCGCTTTTTAAAAGGCCTACTCTCTACATTGGACTTCCCCATGTTGGTTTGTGGTGAAGGACGACTGTTTATTTTCCTTTCCCGTGCTCGGGAGGTTCCTGGCTGGTTTTGTCCTTTCGCATGAAGTGACACGCAACACTGAAGGACGTAAGAGTGCAAGTCCAAA
>JACRUU010000026.1:16206981-16239481 GCA_030449085.1 Kryptopterus vitreolus
AAGAGAGCTCTTGATTGCCCGTAGTCTGAGTCCGGATCTCAATCCAATTGAAATGACGTGTCTGGACCTGAATCGTGCGCTTTATGCCAGATGTCCTTCTGACCTCTCAACTCAGCCGGATGAGATCTGCAAGGAGGAGTGGGCAAAAATCCCTCAAGACAGATGTGAGAAAAGTAATGGCTGAAAACCGAGGTGGCACAAGCTACTAAATATAAGGATGCACAGACAACAAACGTTCATATATTAAAATTCCCTCTAAACAGACATGCAATTGATTAGCATAAGTTGTAATATAGGGGGCACGGTGTGCTTAGTGGTTAGCACATTCGCCTCACACCGCCAGGATCAGGGTCCGATTCCCGTCTCGGCCATGTGTGTGTGGAGTTTGCATGTTCTCCCCGTGCCTCAGGGGGTTTTTTCTCCGGGTTCTCCGGTTTCCTCCCGGTCCAAAAACATGCACGGTCGGTTGACTGTCACCTTGGAAAATTGTACCTAGTGTATGAATGTGTGTGTGTGTGTGTGTGTGTGTCCTGCGATGAGTTGGCATTCCATCCAGGGTGTTTCCTGCCTTAATGCCCATAGACGCCTGAGATAGGCACAGACTCCCCGTGACCCGAGGGAAGATCGTATATAGCGGTAGAAGATAAATGAATGAATGAATATATATATATATATATATATATATATATGTGTGTGTGTATTTATTCATTATTTTTTTTAAATAAAACTTGAAACTTGTTAGGATTTTGGCCTCAAAAGCCCTTTTATGCGTTGCAGAAATTGTTTTTCTTTGAATAATAAATCTGGCCCTTAATGTTTATCGTTTGCCCCCTGAAGGTGCTCGAAACAGCGCATTGTTTCTCAGACGCAAGGAACTGGTTTGTTGTCTGAATTGTGCAATTGTGGATTTCTACACTCCTCGGGAAGCTATGCGAGAGGATTCATATTTTCCATTCTGCTTGTCCAGGACATTTACAGTTGGCGTCAGGGTATCAGTTGGTCGGAGAGGAGGCACTTTGAAGTGTTTGTGGTATCGGAACATCTGCAGGCAAGATGTGCACCGCGTGCGGAGGAGAGGGGGAAAAGAAAAGACGGAGGGGGGAAAAAAACCGTGGGGGATGGAGGGGGCTCGGATGCCTTCTTCCACCACATCATGTGACAATGAACAACATTCCTTTCTCTCTTTTGTCGAAAAAAAAGGAATAACTGTTGTGAAAGTCCGACATAAATCTGTGCGCAACGGCGGCGTCAGTCAGCGCCGCAGAATTCTTCTGAATAACGATGTACTTGGCTGAAATGCTTATGAAAGCCACGGGGAACCTTCAATGCTTAGCAGCTCCGTGGATGATTATTTTCAGAAGGCCCTGGCTTCAGGTTCTCCTGGGATACTCTTCGCTGTTTCACCGGCGCTAACTCATGATCTGCATGAATGCCTTCCTGTGGAGGTATTTCTCTAGTATATATATATATATATATATATATATATATATATATATATATATATATATATATATTATAGTAGCCAGTAGCCATATCACCCTGTAGCCCAGTGGTTGCCCACTGTAGCTAAGCATGGTTGATCCCGGTTAGTACCTGGATGGACGACCTCCTAGGGACCTAGTAGGGGCCTCCAGGTAGGGGGGGTAGCTCAGTGGTTAAGGCACTGGGCTACTGATCGGAAAGTGGGCTGTTTGAACCCCCCTGTTCTGACTTGGTATCACCAAGCTGCCACTTTTGGGTCCTTGAGCAAGGCCCTTAACCCTCCAGGGGGGGCTGTATCATGGTCGACCAAAAAAGCTGGCATATGCGAAGAAACAATTTCACTTTGCTGTAATGTACATGTAACTGATACTGTGTTTGAAGAAACCTCCTAGGGACCTAGTAGTGGACTTCAGGTAGGGGGGTAGCTCAGTGGTTAAGGCACTGGGCTACTGATCGGAAAGGTTGTTGCTGGAAGAGGTGTTAGTGAGGGCCAGCAGGGGGCTCTTACCTTGTGGTCTGTGTGGGTCCCAGGACCCCAGTATAGTGATGGGGACGTAACGTAATACGGTCAAAAAAAAAGCACGGATGAGACGTTAAACCGAGGTCCTCACTAATGGATTAATGGTGAAGCCAATAAAAATCTCGGGTTAAATTCGCTTATGACCATCACGGCCACTGTATCTACTGATTGTCTTCATCATTTCGTCTCCTTTCCACCATTAACCTGGTGGGATTTCTGGCGCACTATGCCAGGTGGATGCTGCACACTGGTGGTGGAAGAGGAGAAGATCATTCATTCCTCTATATCCGATCGTCCCTCGGTTACGGGGAGTCTGTGCCTATCTCAGGCGTCTAAGGTGCCAATCAACCTACCATGCATGTTTTTAGACCGGGGGGAAATCGGAGAACCCGGAGAAAAACCCCCTGAGGCACGGGGAGAACATGCAAACTCCACACACACATGGCCGAGACAGGAATCGAACCCGTACCCTGGTGTTGTGTGGCGAACGTGCTAACCACTAAGCCACCATGCTGCCCCTAGAGGAAAAGATCCCCCTCTCGTATTGTAAAGTGCTTTGAGTGTCTAGAAAAGTAAAAAATATATGTAATGAATAATAACATACAATCTACACCAATATATTTACATTTGAAAACTGGCGCTACTCTCACCACGTGCATTAAAACGTCTGCAATTTCATCACGGACAGCAGGATCGAGCAAAGAGCAGACGTGAAATTCTTTGTGAGAAAAAGATATCCAGTCTCACTATTTCACCATTGTGTTTATCCACTTGGAGAACTTCATGGGGCCAATTCTTTTGCTCTGATACTGTATATCAAGCTTGTCTGTAGTTAAAGTAACTTATTCTTTAATATAAATAATGTCATTTCATTCTTTACTTTTAGTGAAAAATTAGGTTTAGCCCAAGGAGAAATTGTAAGGATGATCTTCACATGACCAGATTGATAAGATTGATATAATATATATAATATATATATATATATATATATATATATATATATATATATATATATATATATATATATATATATATATATATATATATATATATATATATAGGGCACGGTGGCTTAGTGGTTAGCACGTTCACCTAACTCCGGGTTCGATTCCCGTCTTGGCCATGTGTGTGTGGAGAATGTGTGGCCATGTGTTGTGGAGTTTGAATGTTCTCCCCGTGCCTCAGGGGGTTTTTTCTCCGGGTTCTCCGGTTTTTTGCCCCCCGGTCCAAAAACATGCACGGTAGGTTGATTGGCACCTTGGAAAAATTGTCAATAGTGTATGGAATGTGTGTGTGAGTGTGTGTGCCCTGCGATGGGTTGGCATTCCATCCAGGGTGTATCCTGCCTTAATGCCCATAGACGCCTGAGATAGGCACAGGCTCCTCCGTGACCCGTAAGATCGGATAAAGCGGTAGAAGATGAATGAATTAATGAGAAGCTATATATATATATATATATATATATATATATATATATATATATCATATATATATATATATATATATATATATATATATATATATATATATATATATATATATATATATATATAATGAAATGACTGTCAAGGGTTCAAGTAAAAAAAAATCACAAAATTTGGGATTTGGTCTGTAATTAATAGTAATGGTTTAAGGCTATGATTGTCAGAGGTGGAAAGAGATAAAAATAAAAAATATAACATAAAATATCCTACTTAAGTAAAGATACCTCAATTACATTTTTAAGTTAAAATAAAGGTTAAAGTAAAGAACAACTTCCTGTTTTAGTGTCACGCTGGTAACTGGATCTTACATCATATTCATATATTAATACTAAACCAATTTGACATGTTGTTCCTCAGTGAATGTATCCGGACTCAACATCCACCACATAGAATGTCTCAGTTCTCACTCCCTGTGTCTCATCCACACTTCACATTGCCTGCTTGTAGCTTCGTAAGTTAGCCTAGCTGGGAAATGAATAAATTAAATAATATTAATATTGTCACCGAATAAATTAAAAATAAAGTGTTTTAAAATGTAAAAAGTAGAAAGCACAGATATTTGTGTAAAACTTTTTTTTTACGAATTAATAAATACATTTACAAAATAAAATACTTTATTTAAAATGTATTAAAGTGCAATACATCAAACTAAACATACTATACTTAAGTAAAAGCAAAATTACAGATTTTAAAGACTGTAAAATGTAGACGCACACAAAATGAAATGTTATATAAAACAGTAACATTAGTAAATATCTTCCGTTGCTTTTCCACGTGCAGTTCTGCCGTCGCGTGTCGAGGGTTTGAGTCTGGTTCCTATAAAGGTTTCTTCCTCATACCATCTCAGGGCGCTTAGCTCATCCGAAGCATTCAGGCACGTCCAATTATGACGTCAATTATAAATCAGTAAATTCGCCCAGCTAATTTTCTTCAATATGTCTAGAAATTGTAATTTCGAGCACTTTTTCGGTACCAGACGTGGCTTGGGGTTGGTTGGCACCATGCAGATCCTGCAGTCTGGCGTTTTACAAGAGCCACACGAAAGCGTCCCGGCAGCAACTCAGCAACAAGCGCGACCGCGAGACGAGCGTTTTTTTTTATCAACAATTTGGTCTGCTGTAACCATAACAGCCCCACCGCAGCCCGATTTTCACATTTCATTAATAACCGGAGCTCCCGCCAAGATATTCAGTCCCCCCCCCTTTGGAACAGACGTCGTTTGTAACTGTTATTAAAGTCATATTTTACAGCTTTGTCCATATATCACGGCGAATTATCCAGGATTACCGTGCTGGTTGCGGATGCTTGAGTCGCCCGAGTCCAGGGATGAATTATGCACGAAAACAAACACATCCGATGCCGAGAGCGACGGAACCACACTGGCGAAAACAAAAACGCGATCGTGACGGCGGCGGAATTAACATGAGCTCAGCGTCCCATGTCCCCGGACCTCCCCATCCACCTGGCGCAGTCTCAAGGGCGCAGACCCGGCCTCATGACTCACTCCGAGAAATGAAAACATTTAATTATGGGAGTAAACGGGGTTTTCGGGGAAGACGATGACTAACACGTGTGAAACGGTCTGGATCTGGTGAAGGTCACCAGGCTGAATCCGTGCAATGAGTTTGTTGTGGGACAGCCTGTCGTTCCTGTCCTCTTTCACCCAGATGTGTAGAATAATACGTAATGTAATGGCTTAGCACTAAATCAGAGATAATCCTGCATTGTTTGATGGCGAGGTAAGTGTTACAGGGTTTTACTACATGATACGGAGGTGAAGAACGACACAAGTATTAAAAAAGTGTAAGTTTTCACACTTAGCTATGAATTCGCACCTTATACCAAAGTCGTTTAGCAGCATTGACATCATTTGTGAGGTGATTGATGTTTGCAGAGAAAAACTGTTAAGAATTCTGCTGCGCCAGATCATTATTCATTCATTCATTCATTCATCTTCTACCGCTTTATCTGATCTTCCCTCGGGTCACAGAGAGTTTGTGCCTATCTCAGGCGTCTATGGGCATTAAGGCAGGATACACCCTGAATCGAATGCCAACCTGTCGCAGGGCACACACACACACACACACACACATTCATACACTAGGGACAATTTTCCAGGGTGCCAATCAACCTACTGTGCATGTTTTTGGACGGGGGGGGAAACCGGAGAACCCGGAGAACCAGGAGAAAAACCCCCTGAGGCACGGGGACAACATGCAAACTCCACACACACAAGGCCGAGACGGGAATCGAACCCGGACCCTGATGGTGTGAGGCGAACGTGCTAAGCACTAAGCCATCGTAGTCCCTCCAGATCATTATATTTATATAAATTAGTTCAGCTATAATAGTCGCTGGAGTACAGAGGGGTACAGAGGTACTGGAGTACCTCTGTACCACAAGAGAGTTATGGGCCTTACTCAAGGGCCCAAACTTCGTGTCTTGAACTTCTGACCTTCTGATCAGTGAACCCCAAGCTTTAACCTCCAAGCAATGTCCCTCTTTAATAATCTCTCTGCAATCATTTATTTTCCATTTTATTCTTATCAACCAGAAACAGTCCTGATTTATATGGACCTGGAACTGTATGTTGTTTTGATTACTGGCGTTTCTAAGCAACGCATCCGTTTACAACATTGATTCGGTTGACCGCGAGATACGGTATGTGCGTTCTCAAAATCATATTTCACATTTATTCATGCTTTACACTTATAATTCCCACCACTCTTCTGCACTGGTGTCAAAATTATTCACGTTTATTCCTCAGGTAGAAGTATAGATATTGGGGTTTAAAGAGTATCAACCTCAAGCTTTTTACTCAAGTGAAAATGTAAAAGTACTGGTTTTAAAAGTACTTACAGTGTAAAAGTAAGGTGAGGGAAAAAACGGTATTATATATGGTATAGAAAGAACATATAATTGTGCGAAAATGTAAGGAGTAGAAGTAAAAAGTGAAATAATTACTCAAGTAAAGTATAAATACCCAAAGGTTCTACTTAAGTAATGTAACAAAGTATTTGTACTGCATTTCTTGACACCTCTGCACTTCTGGGAAAATGATGATCTCGATTTTGGATTGTACTGGTGGAGATTTGTATCAGATTCTTTCAGCCACAAGGGGGTGTTGGAGATGTCAAATACGTTCCAGTTCACGTCTCAATACGGTGGTAGTTCAATGCTCTGTAACAGGCCACTCAAGACCTTCTTCTTCAAACCATGTAAAGCATATCTTCATGGAGATGGTGCATGTGGACATTCCCATGCTGGAACTGGTTTGGGAACAAGTAAAAAAAAAAAAAAAAACATCCTATGTAAGTTGCAAACCTCTGAGGGAACTATTTGAGGCTTTGAGGTAACTATTTCAGGTAATTATTTGAGGGAACTATTTGCGTCTTTTTGGTAAATCCTCCTAACTATTTCAGGTAACTATTTCAGGTAACTATTTCAGGCTTTTAGGTAACTATTTCAGGAACTATTTAAGGCTTTGAGTCTATTTGATTAACTATTTCAGGTAACTTTTATGGAAAATAACTTTTTAACTATTTCAGGTAACTATTTAACTATTTCAGGTAACTATTTCAGGTAACTATTTAACAGGCTTTTAGGTAACTATTTCAGGTAACTATTTCAGGCTTTTAGGTAACTATTTCAGGTAATTATTTGTAAGGCTTTGAGGTAACTATTTGATATAACTATTTCAGGTAACTTTTTGAGAACTATTTCAGGTAACTTTTTGAGGCGTTGAGGTAAATTTTTGAGATATCTATTTGAGGTAACTATTTGTAAGGTTTTGAGGCTTAGAAGTAACTATTTGAGTTAACTATTTCAGGTAACTTTTTGAGGTAACTATTTGAGACCTGGCGGTAACTATTTCAGGTAACTATTTGTAAGGTTTTGAGGCTTTGAGGTAATTTTTGAGGTAACTTTGTAAGGTTTTGATGCTTTGAGGTAACTATTTCAGGTAACTATTTGAGGCTTGGTGGTAACTATTTAAGGCTTTGAGTTAACTATATGAGGTAACTATTTGTAAGGATTTGAAGCATTGTAACTATAGGTAACTATTTGAGGTAACTATTTGAGACTTGGAGGTAACTATTTGAGGTAACTATTTGAGATAACTATTTCAGGTAACTTTTTGAGGTAACTATTTGAGACCTGGAGGTTACTATTTCAGGTAACTATTTGTAAGGTTTTGAGGCTTTGAGGTAATTTTTGAGGTAACTTTGTAAGGTTTTGATGCTTTGAGGTAACTATTTCAGGTAACTATTTGAGGCTTGGTGGTAACTATTTAAGGCTTTGAGTTAACTATTGAGGTAACTATTTGTAAGGATTTGAAGCATTGAGGTAACTATTTGAGGTAACTATTTGAGATAACTATTTGAGGTAACTATTTGAGGCTTGGAGGTAATTATTTCAGGTAACTATTTGAGATAACTATTTCAGGTAACTTTTTGAGGTAACTATTTGAGACCTGGAGGTTACTATTTCAGGTAACTATTTGTAGGTTTTGAGGCTTTGAGGTAATTTTTGAGGTAACTTTGTAAGGTTTTGATGCTTTGAGGTAACTATTTCAGGTAACTATTTGAGGCTTGGTGGTAACTATTTAAGGCTTTGAGTTAACTATATGAGGTAACTATTTGTAAGGATTTGAAGCATTGAGGTAACTATTTGAGGTAACTTTGTATTGGATAACTTTTGAGGTAACTATTTGAATTGCGATTTGAGGTAACTATTTGAGGTAACTATTTGATATAACTATTTCAGGTAACAATTTGACTTGGTGGTAAATATTTAGGCTTTGAGGTAACTATTTGAGGTAACTATTTGTAAGGTTTTGAGGCTTTGAGGTAATTTTTGAGGTAACTTTGTAAGGTTTTGATGCTTTGAGGTAACTATTTCAGGTAACTATTTGAGGCTTGGTGGTAACTATTTAAGGCTTTGAGTTAACTTTGAGGTAACTATTTGTAAGGATTTGAAGCATTGAGGTAACTATTTGAGGTAACTATTAGGTAACTATTTCAGGTAACTATTTCAGACTTTGAGGTAACTATTTCAGGTAACTATTTGTATTTGAGATAACTATTTCAGGTAACAATTTGACTGGTAAACTTTTGAGGTAACTATTTGAGACCTGGCGGTAACTATTTCAGGTAACTATTTGTAAGGTTTTGAGGCTTTGAGGTAATTTTTGAGGTAACTTTGTAAGGTTTTGATGCTTTGAGGTAACTATTTCAGGTAACTATTTGAGGCTTGGTGGTAACTATTTAAGGCTTTGAGTTAACTATATGAGGTAACTATTTGTAAGGATTTGAAGCATTGAGGTAACTATTTGAGGTAACTATATGAGATAACTATTTGAGGTAACTATTTGAGACTTGGAGGTAACTATTTGAGGTAACTATTTGAGATAACTATTTCAGGTAACTTTTTGAGGTAACTATTTGAGACCTGGAGGTTACTATTTCAGGTAACTATTTGTAAGGCTTTGAGGTAACTATTTGAGGTAATTATTTGAGGTAACTATTTGTAAAGTTTTGAGGCTTTGAGGTAACTATTTGTAAGGTTTTGAGGTAATTATTTGTAAAGCTGTGAGGCTTTGAGGTAACTATTTGAGGTAATTGTTTGTGAGGCTTTGAGGTAACTATTTGAGGTAATTATTTGAGGTAACTATTTGATGTAATTTTGTAAGGTTTTGAGGCTTTGAGGTAATTATTTCAGGTAACTATTTGAGATAACTATTTCAGGTAACAATTTGAGGCTTGGTGGTAAATATTTAAGGCTTTGAGGTAACTATTTGAGGTAACTATTTGTAACGATATGAAGCATTGAGGTAACTATTTGAGGTAACTATATGAGATAACTATCTGAGGTAACTATATCAGGTAACTATTTGGAGAAAAACTACACATGGCAGGAAAGTTCAGGAGTCTTTTGGCAATGTAGAGTGTGTGTGTGTGTGTGTGTGTGTGTGTGTGTGTGTGTGTGTGTGTGTGTGTGTGTGTGTGTGTGTGTGTGTGTGTTTGAAATACTTATTTGAAGCTTTGAGGTAACTATTTCAGGTAAATATTTGAGGAACTATTTGAGGTAACTAGTTGATTTAACTATTTAAGGCTTTGAGGTAAATATTTGAGGCTTTGAGATAACTATATGAGCCTTTGAGGTAAGTATTTAAGGCTTTGAGGTCACTATTTGAGGTAAATATTTCAGGCAAATAATTGTGGATTTGAGGTATTATTTGAGGTAACCAAATGAAGTAAATATTTGAGGCTTTGAGGTAACTGTTGACTGCCTTGTCAACAGTCTGCTCTTCCTTATCAGGCAAGACCAACCAATCACATGGTTCCTCTAAGTCAGCTGACTTGAGCAGAGCAGCGTCACAGAATCACAGGAACGTGCAATCTACCCTCTTCTTCATACATTACACAGGCTCCCAGTCGTCCCAGTTTGTTCCAGTCTGATACATGTTGATATATGGTTTATGTTGTATATAGTTTAGGATGTGATGATGAAGCTGATCTGTAATCTAATATAAAGAAGTTGTACAGGGATATTGATGTGGGAGCTCAGTGGTTAAGGCATTGACCTCTGGACTGGAATATTACAGGTTCAAATCCCACCACTTCCAATCTGCCTCTAGAGGGCGCTTGAGCAACCCTCAAGTTGCTTCAGTTGTAAGTCGCTCTGGATGTGATGCAGTAAATGTGCAAATATAATACAGTATAACAATATACAGTACTGTTAGTTATAATCTTAATCCACAATAAGCACATCAGAATGAACACCGATCCCTGGCAGGAAACATGGAACTGGTCGACCCCTGGCTTCCAGACAATCCCGAGTGTCCTGACTGACTCCGGTGTAGCTATGCCTCGCTCTGAAGGCGAAACAGCTTCCGAGCCTGTTTTTAGTTCCAACCTATTTCTATCGCTTCACTTTGTCTGGGTAATTTTGTGAGAACAGGCGAACTGTGTTCCCGTAGATTAAATCTGACAAACCCGAAGCGGAGCCCGCGCCAGAAATAGAGCCTGCGAGTACGGCAACAATGGGAGCCCTCTTCTATCTCAGCGTCCATCTGAAAACAATTTCTCTTCAACAGCACGGCTTTGGGATCGGTTCCTGGAAGAGACGACGCTCATGATCCACTTCCTGAGAGGAAACACAAGGATGATTTTATAGGATTTTTTTTTTGGTGTGTGTCAAGACTAAAGCATCGATGGAAGGAGTCTCTAGTGTCAGTGCTTGGGATCGTTCGGTGGTAAAGCTGGAACTTTCCTGACATCTTCAGGACGGAAATGTCTACTTTTCATAGGAGTTCATAGGAGATTTGTATTTGATCATAACAGCATTGTGTAAAGCGGCATACAAAAGTGTTTTGAAGTCTCTCCAATAGTGAATATGCTGCACATTTCAAACCTGGATGTCAGTGGAAAAAATGATTAATCTTGTTTTTCATCCTCATTAGTGACCCTGAGACTAAACCTGTCCCGATGGAACTCGGATATGAAGAATTCCAAGGTGATGAAAGGACAGGAATACCTCATGGAGAATCATTTGTAAAAGGATACAGTGATGTAGCAGTGATGATATACAGTACGTCAGGGTTTTTCAATATGCGGCCCAAAAAAGAAATCAAACAAATTCAGTGTAAAACCCAAAACCCTTGTGAAAAAATAAAGTTTAAAATGTAACACATGTACTTGTTTGAATGTTGGAAAACTTGTTGTTGTTGTTGTTGTTTATGCAGTTTCAAATTACAACTATGAACTAGTTTGAATGTAGAAACGCCTACTTGAGCAATGCACTGATTGTGTTATGCTTCCAACTACAAGATGTTTATTAAAAAAATGTACAATACACATTTTTACATTGCACTAATTTTTATGTAGTTCCTAAATACAACATATAAACATGTTTTAATGTGGAAAAAAAAGCCTACTTGGGTGTCTTAAGGTGCAAAAATACACTCATATTGCCGGCCCATCTCTCTCTCCCACCCCTCATTTAAGATGATTTTCATGAACTGATAGTTTAATTGAATATCCCTTCAGTATGTGCTGTAATGAATATCCGATAAAGGTTATTCTATTCTGTATGTAGGGACCTGTGATGAACAACTCATTCATTTTGTCTTCTCAAAGAGTGGTGCTTTCAACAAATCTTTAATGCAACTCGGAAGGACGAGTCGACTCAAAGAGTGATTCATCCATTTTGAAATAGTCTTTATGACTCGGAAGTTGTTTTTCAAAGAGAGATTCATACCATTTGAACGAATCTTTAATGTGACTCGGAAGAACAAGTTGTTTTTAAAGAGTGATTTGTTCCATTCGAACAAATCTTCAATGCGACTCAGGAAAAGAATGAATCGTCTCAAAGAGTGATGCGTTAATTTTGAATGAATCTTTAATGCGACTCGGAAGAGTGAGTCATTTTGAGTCAAGAGTGGTTCATTCCATTTGAACAAATCTCAGAAAAATATTAGTCATCTCAAGAGAGTTGAATTCATTTTGAACGAGTCTTTAATGGCACTCGGAAGGACGAGTCATGCCGAAGAGTGAATTATACTATTTGAATGAATATTTAATGCGACTCAAAAAAAAAAGAGTCATCTCAAAGAGTCACACGTTCGTTTTGAATAAGTCTTTAATGCAACCGGGAAGGACGAGTCGACTCAAAGAGTGATTTATCCATATTGAAAAATTCTTTAATTCGACGCCGAAGAATGAGTCGTTTTAAAGAGTGGTTTGTTCCATTTGAATGAATCTTTAATGCGACTTGTAAAGACGAGTCGAATCAATGAGTGATTTGTCCATTTTGAAAAAAGCCTTTATGAATTGGAAGAATTCATTCATTCATTCATTCATCTTCTACCGCTTTATCCGATCTTCCTCGGGTCACGGGGAGTCTGTGTCTATCTCAGGCATCTATGGGCATTAAGGCACGATACACCCTGGATAGAATGCCAACCCATCGCAGGGCACACACACACACACACACATTCACACACACATTCATACACTAGGGACAATTTTTCCAAGGTGCCAATCAACCTACCGTGCATGTTTTTGGACCAGGGGAAACCGGAGAACCCGGAGAAAAACCCCCTGAGGCACGGGGAGAACATGCAAACTCCACACACACATTCCCGAGACGGGAATCGAACCCGGATCCTGAATTGGAAGAATTAATCATTTTAAAGAGTGATTCATTCCATTTGAACAAATCTTTAATGCGACTCGGAAGAACCAGTCGTTTTAGAGAGTGATTCGTTCCATTTGAACAAATCTTTAATGCGACTCAAGGCATAAGGTATTGTTAAGATTCTATGAAATCATAATTTGTCCATTAGCTGCATTGTCATATTTTCATTATGGGAAATATATATAGTCAACGTTTGTGTGTGTAGACTTTGTAGGGATCTCCTTATTGAAAATACAACAACTATCGAGTCTTAAAGACTTTTCAAAAGGGACAAATCACTCTTTGAGTCGACTCGTCCTTCTGATTCCCATTAAAGACTTGTTCAAAATGAACACATCACTCAGTTTGAGTTTGGAAGAAGGATCTGTAAGTGACGCTTCACATCTCATTCATCAAAATGAACAAATCCTTTTTACGACTCATTTTGCTCATTTGAACAGAAATAAAATTAAATCTTATATTTTCAACAAGCAGATCCCCTTGACTATATATTGATATATACTATATATATATATATATATATATATATATATATATATATATATATATATATGAACAACAGGGAAAACACATTTAGTCCCAATTTGCCAAATGCCTTAAATGTAAATGATGAAACATTGAATGTGCATGTTCTTGTATTTATTTTATTGAAAGCATGACATCAGTCCATTTTCATTGGCTTCCGTGTGATTTAATATTAATTTATTTACGTAATATCACGTAATATTTTATTTACAACCAACATAACAATTATAATTGATGGTTTTTGCTTTTTCTTTTCTCCAGTCCTACAGGGGGCGCAGTAGCACCCTTCTCTCAGAGCAACACTGACTCATGCACCCGCAAAGAGACACTCTAAGCGGTCGAGGCCGCATCCCAAATGCACTTTTGCCCCTTAATATAGTGCACTTATTTGCGTTATAAACTATAGGACTGTATAGCCTACATAGTGCACTAATACACACTCTACTGATGGGTTTGTAACTTGAGCCGGCGCATCAAATACTCGGCTACAGCAAAATCCCGTTCGATGTTTATTAATATTATAAATAAATAAATACAGTATAAAGAGGGAATAAAATGCAGTCGGATGACGCGCAGTATCTAAAACGGTAATTTAATATGTATTTTTATATAAAATAATGAAATAAATGTAGAGAATGTTAGGAGAGAACTGTGTGAGAGCAGATTGGGTGTGTTTCAGCTCCATCATCCCTTCATTCATAATATACACAATTGTTATATAGATATATGTATATTATATATATATATAAACACACAATTATATATGTATTATATTATATTATATATATATATATAAACCCCAATTATATTATAGAAATTATATATATTATATATATATATATATATATATATATATATATATATATATATATATATATATATATATATATATATATATATATATATATATATATATATATATATATATATATATAAACACCAATTATATTATAGTTATATTATATATATATATATAGTTATTATATATATATATATATATATATATATATATAGATATATATATATATATCTATATATATATATATATATATATATATAAATATAAGGGGCACGGTGACTTAGTGGTTAGCACGTTCGCCTCACACCGCCAGGGTCCGGGTTTGATTCCCGTCTCGGATTGGGCCATGTGTGTGTGGAGTTTGCATGTTCTCCCCGTGCCTCAGGGGGTTTTTCTCCGGGTTCTCCGGTTTCCTCCCCCGGTCCAAAAACATGCACGGTAGGTTGATTGGCACCTTGGAAAATTGTCCCTAGTGTATGAATGTGTGTGTGTGTGTGTGTGTGCCCTGTGATGGGTTGGCATTCCATCCAGGGTGTGTCCTGCCTTAATGCCCATAGACGCCTAAGATAGGCACAGGCTCCCTGTGACCAGAGGGAAGATTGGATAAAGCGGTAGATAGAAATATATATATATATATATATATATATATATGTATGATAGATAGATAGATAGATAGATATATGTGTGTGTATATATACATACACACCACACACAAATATTTCACTAATATATTTATAGTGCCGAAAATTTACTATTAATCTTAATCACACTTTATTGTATTTAGTATATTGCTGTAATATGAATTTGACCTTACATTTATATTATTTATAAATTTTTCTGTTTACATTTTTTTTTTTACTTTAAAAAAAATTATTTTTTACTGCATCAACAATTATAAAATATATATAAAGCATGTCCTGAAATATTTATCTATTTTTTTATTAAAAATAAATAATTGATAAAATTTGTTGACGATTATTATGATAAATAATATAAGGAAAATAGTCTGGAATAAAAAGTTATAAAATCAATTTGTCTTTATTGAAGAAAGTTAATTGTTTGTTCTTGTGCAGTTAAATAAACAAAATAATGTGAAAAAGAAGAATAAATGAATAAATAAATATGGTACTGGTATACTGCTGATAAAAAAAATCTTGATATTGTCAAAATGTTTACGATATTAAATCCATATCCTGATATGTTTGCATTTGCTTTTAAATAATATTAAAAAAATATATATTTTGCGCCATTATAAAAACAACATATTTATGTAGACTAATTCATCTCCATCTTCATTCTTCTTTTTCCACAATGGTGTTATTTGTTGACTCCATTTTGCGTATGTCTGCGTCTTTTGCAGTGTAAAACGTCAGGAAATGTAATACTGGACGTGTGTTTTTGCTCTTTTGCATAAAAATAAAATTATTGCGATATTATTGCTTATATTCAATATATCGTTCAGCCCTGCTACTATAATATTATTATTATTATTATTAATAATAATAATAATAATAATAATAATAATAATAATAATAATTAAAACATGCTGGGGGGAATAAAATATACATTAAAACATGTTGGAAATTCATAAACATTACAGAAAGAAAAGGAATTCGGTGCATTAAAAAAAAGCATATTTGAAACAAGCAAACAAAAAAATAAACAACATCCAACTGCAGCGAAAATATTCCGTATTAAATTAACAACAATTAAAAGATTGCCGAAAGTAAATATATTGTTTATGTGCCATAAAAAATGTTTTTGTTAAATTATTGGATGAATAAATATTATTAAATACAAATAAAAGTTAATTTAAAAAGAAGATTCTTACTACTAATAATAATAATCTCCAGGAATTTGTTCAAGAATAATCCATTTTTTTAGGAATAAATAATTAGGAATGAATGTCACAAACAATTTGTATCTCTCTAAATATTATTAAAAGTAAGTTGATTGTTTATGATCAGAAAGAAAAACAATTAATGCCTGAAATAATTATATAAAATGTGATACTAATACAGCTGCAAAATAGAAAAAATATATATATAATACAATGCCTCATTATTAATCTGATCTGGAATCAGTTGCAATATACAGGGTTCTCACAGGTCATGGCTTTCCTGGAATATGATGGAATTTTTAAAGATCTATTCCGTACATCAGGGAATTTGTATGTTGGAATATCAGGGATTATTAATTTTTTTATTTCAATTTCCTTCTTTTACTTTTTTAATAAGAGGTAAAAGCAGTACAATGCGTGATGTATAATCTGATCTGGTATCAGTTGAGATTTGCAGTGTGACGGTGCCGTGGATTCGTGTGATGTGAAAGGGATTCGGTATTAAAGTGTTTATTTGCAGGAAAGTGAAGCCGGGGAATATCGACGTTCACCCGACGGAGAAGGCGCTGGTGGTGCACTACGAGGTGGAGGCCTGTGTGCTGGGAGAAAACGGAGATTCTGTACACGAGGAGCATAAAGGCTGTCAGAAGGTGTAAGTGTTTCTCTCACACTTCATCAGTCCTTCGTCACTTTACTCGTTTACGTTACACCTCACCCCTGTCTCGGGACACTATCACCTCGTTCCCCTGACATTCCTCTGCAACACTAAATGTAACTATTAATGGATAAAAAGAAAACCCCACAGTCTGTGTTCTGTATGAATTTTTTAAAAATCTATAAATGATTTTACAAATTTGTTTACACATTTTCCTAAATGTATTTAAAAAAAAAAGTCTTTTATTTTGTGTTTACATGTTGATTTTTCAATCAATATTTTCAATATTGATCTTTTTCAGATTTGTAATTTTTTTTTTAAATCTTTTTTTTTCCTTTATAAAATTTTAACACAGACATTTTGTAGTTATTGATATTTTTAAACAGATAAAAAGTCAGAATTTAGATATTTATTAAAATATATTAATTATCTAAAGTTTTATTTATATGTGTGTTAATATTTAATGTTTAACTGGAATTCTTTATTGTCACTGCATTTTTAAAAAAAACATTTAAATGTATTTTTTTCTAGCTCTTGTTAACATTTCTAACTTGAATTTGATCAATTGTAATTTGTATCTGTTTTGTCAACCAGAATTTTTGAGCTTTTTAATATTTTAATATTTATTTTAATTTTTTTTTAAATATTTAAAATATTTTAATAATATTTTATATGATCTAAGCTAAAAAATATATTATTTATGCTACTGTATTTTTTATATATTGGTCTTTATAATATAATATAATATAATTAAAATATGA
Source organism: Kryptopterus vitreolus (assembly GCA_030449085.1). Lineage (NCBI taxonomy): Eukaryota > Metazoa > Chordata > Actinopteri > Siluriformes > Siluridae > Kryptopterus > Kryptopterus vitreolus. The sequence continues at coordinate 16,224,246 of JACRUU010000026.1, forward strand.
GGGGCACGGTGGCTTAGTGGTTAGCACGTTCGCCTCACACCGCCAGGATCCGGGTTCGATTCCCGTCTCGGGAATGTGTGTGTGGAGTTTGCATGTTCTCCCCGTGCCTCAGGGGGTTTTTCTCCGGGTTCTCCGGTTTCCTCCCGGTCCAAAAACATGCACGGTAGGTTGATTGGCACCTTGGAAAATTGTCCCTAGTGTATGAATGTGTGAGTGTGAATGTGTGTGTGTGTGCCCTGCGATGGGTTGGCGTTCCATCCAGGGTGTATCCTGCCTTAATGCCCATAGACGCCTGAGATAGGCACAGGCTCCCCGTGACCCGAGGGAAGATCGGATAAAGCGGTAGAAGATGAATGAATGAATGAATAATTAAAATATATGAATGTACTTTTTTAATGAGTTTGTCAGGCAGTATTTTAATTACATTTTTAAAATTAATTTCAGGCTATAAAAAATACATTTATTTATTAATAAATTATTTCGCACAGAAATTTCCAAATGAATTGTTTGATGTTTTTTTGGATTAAATGAGAGGTTTTTGCTTTTTGTCCTTCTTGTTTTTTTCTCCCAGTATACGTCTGAAGAGTCTGAACTCGGGGACAGACGTCCCCTCTCTCGCCAGGAAAGTAGTGGACGAATGTAAACTCATCCATCCATCCAAAGTGGCTGAAGTGGAACATCTGCTCTTCTACCTGCAGAACCGCAAGAAGGCCGGCAGTAAGAACGCAGAACCCCAAATCACTGTAGTGTATAATATTCAACAGTGTAAACTCGTGTAATAAGAACAATTCAAAGGATTTGTCCCTGAATAGACTCATCTGTAGGATGTAAATCAGGAATTCCATTTGATTTTTTTGTACTTTTTCTGACCCAGATTTTTTGTTTATTGAACTTTGTTTATATCTGAATTTTGTCAATTGAATTTTTGTTTCCATTTTTTCCCCCTGAATGAATTGTACCCTTAATTTTTTATATTTTGGCATTTTTCTTAGCTGATACAATGTTCTATATTTTATTCCATTTTAGATTTCTATTATTGTATTTCATTCTGTTCGAGTATTTCTGCAGGTTTATTTTTTATTACTCAATATTTTGAACCTGAAATTTGATACTTCCTGAATTTTTTTAAACATGAATTTATTTGTTATGTGAATTTTTTGAACCAGAATTTTGGGCATGGTGATTGTTTTTAACCTGCGACACTGAAAGTAAACATTTTTTTGTCCTGATTTTTTTACTATGTGAATTTCAACAGCGAACAATTATGCTGCTTATTATTTTTATTTATTTATAATTCATTTGTTAGTTTTTTCCAAACCTAAATTTGATCCTAATTTAATTAATATTAATTACACACACACACACACACACACACATATACATATATATATATATATATATATATATATATATATATATATATATATCAGGTTCAATGTTTTCAGGAGTTTTTGGAGGTTTTAATATCATTCTTGCGTACAAAGCAGAGAGAGAGAGAGAGGAGAAGAAGTCGGTGAGACCCCGTGAGCTCACTTCGTTTGAGGGGATGGAGGTATGAAATTGAAATTCCTCATATATCTATTTTTTTAATGCTAATGATAATAATAATAATAATAATAATAATAATAATAATAATAAAATGTGTGGTGTTCCAGCTGGATGAGGAGGCCAACATCAACAAAATTGAGAATTACATTGAGAGCTGCTATATGAAGGAATCCAGGAGAGGATCAGAGGCTCCACACTCATCCTCCACCTCGCACGAAATCCAGATAACCTGGAGGAGGCTTCTACACAACGGTACTGTTCATATATAAAACACTTTTCATGAAATAATAAAAAACAAACAAACAAATAAATTAATAAATAGTAATAATAATAATAATAATAATAAATGAGTATATATATATATATATATATATATATATATATATATATATATAGAGAGAGAGAGAGAGAGAGAGAGAGAGAGAGAGAGATAGATAGATAGATAGATAGATAGAGATAGATAGATAGATAGATAGATAGATAGATAGATAGATAGATAGATAGATAGATAGATAGACAGACAGACAGACAGATAGACAGACAGACAGACAGACAATATATTTTTCGGAATTTTCCTAATTTTGAATTCTACGCAAAATCTTTTAACCTAAGTTTCTTTATTATGTAACATTTATTTATCTATAAATAAGATAGAAATGTATTTGTTTTGTTTATTTTTGTGTGTGTGTGTGTGTGTGTGTGTGTGTTTAGAAGTGGTGCTGGGTGCACTGGCGAGGAGAGTGTTGAGAGAGGATTGGAAGCAGAGTATGGAGTTGGCCACCACCATCATCTACGTCTTCTTTTGTTTCTCCAGGTGTCTGACATTCATTATATATATATATATATATATATATATATATATATATATATATATATATATCTATATATATATATATAATATAATCTCATTCTGGGTTTCTGCATGTTTACACCAGGTCCTGATATAAATTATTATAAATAATAATGACTTTATAAATTTCATGGTGACTTCTAGCATCTAATTTTATCATAATATCATTAAGAAAAATGTTTTTCTTGGTTTCTAGCATCAGATTAAAAATTTGTATCTTTTTTTGTACTGTAACATCGAATACTTATCTAATTTAAATTTAATTTTAATTTTAATAATGACACATACAACACACTGTAAGTCTATTTATTTTCTCGCTCTCTCTCACTCGCTCTGTCACTTTTTCTCCTCCAGCTTCTCGCAGTTCCACGGTTTGATCACGCACTATAAGATCGGCGCTTTGTGCATGAGCATCGTCGAGCACGAGCTGAAGAGGCACGACGTCTGGCAAGAAGAGCTGGAGAAGAAGAGCAAAGCCTATATCCTCTGTGCTGCGTCGAGCGAAGGGGGTGTGGCCTCGTGCTCCTTTAAATGAACCTATTTTTAACACAAATAGAATTATACCATGTTTGTAAAGCGACAGCTAAAACCGGATTGGTTTATTAACAGCTGCATTAAATATGAAACGCTTGTATAGACTGGATTACATAAAGACATTCAGTCCTGTGTTTGTTGACTTCCTTCATCTGCTGCTTATTCACACAGCAGCAGATCGGGGCCCTCCGTGCTGTAGGGGGCGCTGTAACACGGATGACCGTCTTCACTGTGCTTTAAAGTTCACGTGACAAGAATTTTAATAAATTTTCTTTGATATATTTTTTCGACATATATTTTCTAACATTCAGTAACTTTTCTTCCTTCCTTCTTTCTGTTTATGTTTATACTTTCTTTTATTAAATTCAGTAACACTGTCTATTTCTTTCCTTCCTTTCTTTCTTTCTTTCCATTTTTTTCTTCTTGTCTTCCTTCATCTTTCTTTCTTTCTTTCACTGTTTCTTCTTTCATTCATTCCTTCCTTTTGTTCTTTCTTTTTTCTTTCTTTTTTTTTACTTTGTCTTCTTTCTTTCCTTGTTGTTCAATTCTTTCTTTCATTCTTTCTTTCTTTCTTTCTTTCTTTGCTTTCTTTCTTTCTTTCTTTGCTTTCTTTTGTTCTAACTTGCTGGTTGATTTCTTATTTTCCCCTTTATTTCATGTTTTCTTTCTTTCTTTCTTTTTCCGTCTTCTTTCTTTACTTTTCTCTCTCTTTCTTTTTTTTCTTGTTCTTTCTTTCTTTCTTTCCTTTTTGTTCTAACTTGCTGGTTAATTCCTTATTCCTATTATTTCATGTTTTCTTTCTTTCTTTCTTTCTTTCTTTCTCCATCTTCTCTCTTTACTTTTTCTTTAATTTTTAATTGTTCTTTCTTTCTTTTTTCTTTCTTTCTTTCTTTCTTCCTTTCTTTCTTTCTTTCTTTCTCTCCATGGAACGTCTTCCCAGAACAGTCGATGTTTATATAACAGTAAACAAGGACTATTTGTGGACTTTGATGTTTAAACAGAAAGTCACGGCAGGACGTTTACACTGAGAACAGTCCTGTATAGAATTTTGGTAACGAGATAAAACATGGCTACAGTCAGAAGGAGAAACTGACCATCACTCGTCTGCTGCACTTCCTGCTTACTTACCTCAATCTTCTCCTTGACTTCCTCATACATGAAGACGACCCCGACAACCAGAACCTGAAGAAAGAACACGAAAAGGCCTACAAAAAATACCAGAGTCTTCTCGTAAAGCAGGAGCAGCTGCTGAGAGGTAACGTCTTTATTAACATATGCCCAGCCTTATTATGATGCGTTATAACCGTCGTCTCATCTTTCCAGTGGCTCTGTATCTCCTCTTGAACCTGGCTGAGGACAAACGCACAGAGCTGAAGATGAGGAACAAGAACATCGTACAGCTGTTGGTGAAGACTCTGGATCGGGATAACGAGGAGCTCCTGGTGCTCGTCGTCTCCTTCCTTAAGAAGCTTAGCATCTTCCTGGAGAACAAGAACGACATGGTGAGCCGGGTTTGTTCTCCTAATGCTAGGAACGACTTTTATTGGTCACTCTGCGTTGTGTCGGCGAATGAACGAGACCCGAACAACAAAGAAGTAAAAAAGAAATCAAATATATTAAAAAACACCAGCAACGTGCCTCCACTCACGCTTCCCGAATTACACCTACTAGCTGCTCAATCACAACAGGTATGGTCTCCTATATTCGCATATATCACTGTATCAACGTATCATCAGTTTATATGGAAAGCAACCAAAACCGGAACGTAATTCTTAAAGGAGCCACTTCCCTTATTTAACAATTAAAACAACCAATAACAAATGACATACAAATTTATATTATTATAACATCTCTTACAGATAGTTACAGAATTGGAAACATGAAAAGTATTAATCTATGGTACATTGAAAACATCCGATTAATGTGCCATTAATAATAACTCACAGCATATATGTATTTGTGTGTGTGTGTGTGTTTTATCTATATATATATATATATATATAGATATATATATATATATATAGATATATATATATATATATTATATGAAAAGGGGCCGGGTAGCTTGGTGTATGCAAGTATCCCGTCCCTAGTGTATGAATGTGAGTGTGTGTGTGTCCTGCGATGGATGTGACCCGTGACCCGAGGGAAGATCATATATATATATATATATATATATATATATATATATACATATATATGTGTGTGTGTGTGTGTTTTAAGACATCAAAAAATCTTTTGATTCCAATCAATGAATTACAATTTTTCCATTTATATTATGAATTGCACATGTTTTATAACATAAATTGTTTGCCTTGAACATCAGGCTTTCAGAATTTATACTACCAATAAATACACATATATGCAGTGTATAAATATTCAGTATCACCGTGTCACTTGTGAGCTTGTTTCATTATTTGTAAGCTGTGTGTGTATGTGTGTGTGTTTGTACACAGGCGGAGATAAACACTGTCGAGAAGCTCGCTCGCTTGGTGCCGTGCGATCACGAAGACCTGCTGAACGTCACACTGCGTCTCCTGCTCAACCTCTCCTTCGACACGGGACTACGCAACAAGATAGTGCAGGTCGGCCTCCTGCCCAAACTCACCGGCTTACTGAGTAAGTCACATACACTTGGCCATTAGAATTTTGGGGGTTGGGGGTGATGGGGTGGTCACAGTTCACATTCAGTCCCAAGATGCTGTTATAAGATCCGCCCCTTTTCTGGGAAGATTTTGCGCTAGCTTTTGGAGTGTCTTTGTGGAGATTCGTTCGTGTGATGATAAATCTGAATCATTTTGAAGACCAGGAACAAAATTACAGGTGTGATGTCAGTGTGATACTCTGTATATGTAAAGGCTTTGGCCGACATCCCAGTTACAAGTTTTGAGTACTATAAGAGAAAAGTCAGCGTACTTTAATTTGCATATTTATGGAAACAATTTATTTACTTTATGTTAAGTCTGGTTCTTTCTCAAGGTTTCTTCCTCATGCCATGTCAGGGAGTTTTCTTTGCCGTAGTTTCTGACTGACATAATTCTAAAGAAGGAACTTATAAGCATTAAAGTTACTTTCTCTTATACAGCTCTATAACCTCTCTGTCCAGAAAATCTGGTTAAAGTGGTCTACAAATGCTGTAAGTTGTTAATTGGGTCAATTCCACTAAGAAAAAAAATGGAATGTTATTTTATTCCAGATTTAGTGAGAAAAGGGATTTTTTTAATCATTATTAATTTACTATATTATCTTATGCATCAAAGGGGCACGGTGCCTTTTTGGTTAGCACGTTCACCTCACACTGCCAGGGTTCCGGATTTGATTCCCGTCTCGGCCATGTGTGTGTGGAGTTTGCATGTTCTCCCCGTGCCTCAGGGGTTTTTTCTCCGGGTTCTCCGGTTTCCCCCTGGTCCAAAAACATGCACGGTAGGTTGATTGGCACCTTGGAAAATTGTCCCTAGTGTATGAATGTGAGTGTGTGTGTGTCCTGTGATGGGTTGGCATTCCATCCAGGGTGTATCCTGCCTTAATGCCCATAGACGCCTGAGATAGGCACAGACTCCCCGTGACCCGAGGGAAGATCGGATAAAGCGGTAGAAGATGAATGAATGAATCTTATGCATCACGTTTGCTTCATGGTTTTTATTCTAATGACATAAGATTCATTTTCCAATTACCTTCTGGCACTTACTTCCCAAACATACACACTTTCTATTGTTTTTTATTTGGCTCCGGTGAGTTTAAGGGGTTCCCCAATGACTCTTGGAAATGAACAGTCTCCTCTCTTTTTCTCTCTCTCTTTCTTCCTTTCCCTCTCTTTCTTCCTCTCTCCCTCCTCTTCTCGCTCAGTAAGAGGTGAGGCATTAATGCGGGTCAGTGTGTCACAGGGCTCTAATGAGAAGCACATGTCCTCTGATTATTACTCGCACTAAATTTCAGCCTCTTGTTTCCTCAATTTTAAATAATGTGGTCCACCTCTTACCCTTTCTCATTCTTTCCCACTCTCGCACCCCTTCCCTCCCTCCCTCCCTCTCTTTTTCTCATTCTCTGTTATCCTTTTGTCTTATTTTTTTATTTCAGAGCTCTCCTAGTGAACACATCTGGGTCCGAATGGTCTTAGTGTTAGGGGGTGGTGTGTGTGTGGGGTGTGTGTGTGTGTGTGTGTGTGTGTGTGTGCATTTATGTATGTGTGTTAGTTAATCATGGCTTATGTAACATATCTGCGTGTGTGTGTGTGTGTGTGTGTGTGGGAGGGGTTTCCATGAGTTTGTCATGCTTTGACCAAGAGAATGTAATTAATTACTTTATTTGACATGTTTTGTGTGTGTGTGTGTGTGTGTGTGTGTGTGTGTGTTTTGTGACCTGGGGTTGAAATATTTCAGCCTGAACAAAAATAATACTCAAATAACAAACTCTACTATTACTGCAAAATTCTAAAGAGATGGGGGCGTGGCCTATGTATCAATCAGTCCTAGTGAAGGAGGTGTGGCCTATGAAGCTGTCGTTCCCTGCAAAAGAGGTGTGGCCTCTGTACTTTTCGGCCCCAGTTGTGACCTCTGTGTGTCTCAGTGCTAGCAAATGAGGTGTGACTTGTGTGTCTCTTAGTCTTTATGAAGGAGGTGTGACCTATGTCACTCAGTTTTAGTGAAGGAGGAGTGGCCTATGTGACTTGGATTTGGTGAAGGAGGTGTGGCCTATGTGACTTTGATTTGGTGAAGGAGGTGTGGCCTACGTACATCAGATTTGGTGAAAGAGGTGTGGCCAGTGTGACTCAGATTGGTGACAGGGGTGTGGCCTGTGTGTGGCCTCTGTACCTGTCAGACTCAGTGAAGGATGCGTGGTCTCTGTACCTGTCAGACTCAGTGCAGGAGGCGTGGTCTCTGTAACCTGTCAGACTCAGTGAAGGAGGCGTGGTCTCTGTACCTGTCAGACTCAGTGCAGGAGGCGTGGTCTCTGTACCTGTCAGACTCAGTGAAGGATGCGTGGTCTCTGTACCTGTCAGACTAAGTGCAGGAGGCGTGGTCTCTGTACCTGTAAGACTCAGTGAAGGATGCGTGGTCTCTGTACCTGTCAGACTCAGTGCAGGAGGCGTGGTCTCTGTACCTGTCAGACTCAGTGCAGGAGGCGTGGTCTCTGTACCTGTCAGACTCAGTGCAGGAGGCGTGGTCTCTGTACCTGTCAGACTCAGTGAAGGAGGCGTGGTCTCTGTACCTGTCAGACTCAGTGAAGGATGCGTGGTCTCTGTACCTGTCAGACTCAGTGCAGGAGGCGTGGTCTCTGTACCTGTCAGACTCAGTGCAGGGTGGAGGGAGGCGTGGTCTCTGTACCTGTCAGACTCAGTGAAGGATGCGTGGTCTCTGTACCTGTCAGACTCAGTGCAGGATGCGTGGTCTCTGTACCTGTAAGACTAAGTGCAGGAGGCGTGGTCTCTGTACCTGTCAGACTCAGTGAAGGATGCGTGGTCTCTGTACCTGTCAGACTCGGTAGTGAAGTGAGGCGTGGTCTCTGTACCTGTCAGACTCAGTGAAGGAGGCGTGGTCTCTGTACCTGTCAGACTCAGTGCAGGAGGCGTGGTCTCTGTACCTGTAAGACTCAGTGCAGGATGCGTGGTCTCTGTACCTGTCAGACTCAGTGCAGGAGGCGTGGTCTCTGTACCTGTCAGACTCAGTGCAGGAGGCGTGGTCTCTGTACCTGTCAGACTCAGTGACACAGTGCAGGAGGCGCGTACGTTTGCTGATTTTGTGTGTGTGTGTTGCAGGCAATGAGGCGAATAAACAGATAGTGATGTGTATCCTGTACCATATCAGCATAGACGACCGCTCCAAATCCATGTTCGCCTACACTGACTGCATCCCTCAGGTGAGAGACAGAAAACACACACACACACACATATACACACACCATACACTCTACCCAGTACCAAGGCACACTTTTTCTTAATGTGCTGAAGCATAAAAGTGAAAAAGGTGAGAAAATAGGATTTACAAATGAAACAGTGCTTCCCTGCTGTAAAATGATCTCCTCAGTAATGAGAGTCAGGACCACTGCTTTCCCCAAAACAGCTTCTGCTTAAGTGCTGTTGTCTTTAAACCCCCTTCCTCTTGCCTAATTGATTGTAGATTCCATACAGATGCTTGTAAAAGTAAAAGCAGGGGGGAAATTGTTCCGCCTAATCACTTAGCCTGCGGGTGACGAGGTGACGTCACGACCTCTCTGAGACCTCCAGGGCGCTTTATAAAGCAGGATAAATTTGACAGGGTGTGTTCAGAGCCAGGAAAATAAAGAAACGGAAAAAAAGGAGTTATTTTATTTCTGGTGAAAATGTTAAAAACCCGGTTCTGGTTTTTCTGGTTGATGTTTGGATCGCATATGAGCACAGCGGTTATTATATATGGATATTATATATGGAATATATGGATACCGAAGACTGTATGTCTTGAAAAAGAAATATATTTGAGGATCTGTGCGTGTGTGTGTTTGTGTGTGTCTGTCTGTGTGTGTGTGTGTGTGTGTGTGTGTGTGTGTGTGTGTGTGTGAGAGAGAGAGGAAGAAGGAAAGGAAATGCCTAGATGACATACAGAAGAATTTGGACCAGAGCGGCCGTATGATATACATAAATATAATTAATGAGTAATTTTTCTTACTGTGTGTATGTGTGTATGTGTGTGTGTGTGTGTGTGTGTGTAGCTTATGAAGATGCTGTTTGAGAACAAAGAAGAGAGACTTGACTCTGAGCTCATCTCCTTCTGCATCAACCTGGCGGCTAACAAGAAAAATGCTCAGCTCCTCTGTGAAGGTAGAAATCGCTGTTCGGATTACATCATGTAATGTACACATACAGATCGCCATAATTGCATCATCACGCACTCTGTAACGCGTCCAGACGAGCGTCCATGGTTAAAAACACACAATTCTTACCTCCTACATTAAACCCTATAAGCACAAGTTTATAGCGCTTTTCAAAATATAAATAATTTATGTGTAAGCACACAGGCCACTAAAACCTACAAACACTCAGGCCACGCCTCCTACACTAAAACCTCTAGGAGGCCACACCTCCTACACTAAAACCTACAAGCACTCAGGCCACACCTCCTACACAAACTCCAGAAGCACTCAGGCCATGCCTTCTTAACTAAAACCTACACGCACCTCCTACACTGAGAAACATACACTCAGGCCACGCCTCCTACACTAAAACCTATAAACTCTCAGGCCACGCCTCCTACACTAAAACCTATAATCTCTCAGGCCACGCCTCCTACAAATCACTCAGGCCATCTCCTACACTACAAACTCTCAGGCCACGCCTCCTACACTAAAACTAAGCTTTCCGGCCAACCTACACAAACTCTCAGGCCACGCCTCCTACACTAAAACTATAAGCTTTCTGGCCAACTTCTACACTAAAACTTACAAGGTCTCAGGCCACGCCTCCTACACTAAAACCTATAAGCTCTCAGGCCACGCCTCCTACACTAAAACCTATAAGCTTTCCGGCCACACCTTCTACACTAAAACCTACAAGGTCTCAGGCCACGCCTCCTACACTAAAACCTACAAACTCTCAGGCCACGCCTCCTACACTAAAACCTACAAACGCCTCCTACACTAAAACCTATAAGCTTTCCGGCCACACCTTCTACACTAAAACCTACAAGGTCTCAGGCCACACCTCCTACACTAAAACCTACAAACTCTCAGGCCACGCCTCCTACACTAAAACCTACAAACTCTCAGGCCACGCCTCCTACACTAAAACCTACAAACTCTCAGGCCACGCCTCCTACACTAAAACCTACAAACTCTCAGGCCACGCCTCCTACACTAAAACCTATAAGCTCTCAGGCCACGCCTCCTACACTAAAACCTATAAGCTTTCCGGCCACACCTTCTACACTAAAACCTACAAGCTCTCAGGCCACGCCTCCTACACTAAACTCTACAAGCATTCAGGCCACGCCTCCTACACTAAAACCGCAAGCTTTTCGGCCACACCTCCTACACTGAAACCTCTTTCACTTACATACAAGACCATAGACCATGTCTCCTACAGTAAGAATCCGAAAGTACACAAGCTACACCTCCTTCACTAAGATTACACCCGGGTGACATCTTTTTATAATTAACCCACAGAAGCCACACCTCCTCCATTAAGAATAATAGGCACACAGACCACGCCCCCTTAATTAAAATGAACACACAGCAGGCCTCCTTTATTAAGATTAACATACACACAGGCCACGCCTCCTCTTTTCTCACCAAATATGGATTTTGTGACATCACAACTTTTTTTTTCTTTTTTCGGATGTATATTCAGGAAATGGTCTGAAGATGCTGATGAAGAGAGCGCTGAAGTTGAAAGACACCCTGCTTATGAAGATGATCAGGAACATCTCGCAACACGACGGCCCGCTCAAGCAGCTCTTTCTGGTACGTCGTTTCTCTTGAAGCACTACTTGTGAAGCACGTTGTGTTAATAATAAAAAAAAATACAATAAATATAAATAAATACATATTCTATATGCATAGTAAACGATAGCCTGTATTGAAGGGGTGTGGCCTCTGTGTGTGTGACTATTAAAGGTGATGTGACGTCTAAGTCTTTCTGGGATATTGAGAGGGGTGTGGCCTTCTTTAAAGGGGGTGTGGTCTCCCCCTGGCAGTCATAACAAAGGGTATTCCTGTAGGTGTGGTCTCGGTGTTCTAATTAAATTTTAGGTGGCTTCCTTTTTGTCTCCATATTTAATAGTAGGCGTGTCATCTGTCCGTCAGTCTCTTTGAAGTGGGCGTGGCTTCCTCCTCGGATTTAGACCTCGGTTTTCTCTCCTATCGGTGAAATGACAATAATTTAGACATTATTTATAAAGCAGAGCAAATTGTGTGCTGCAGGATTACGTGGGGGATCTGGCGGCTCAGATCAGTCCCGAAGAAGACGAGGAGTTTGTGATCGAGTGTTTGGGCACGTTAGCCAACCTCACCATCCCTGACCTGGACTGGGAGCTGCTGCTCCGCGAGTACAACCTCGTCCCCTACCTCAAAGACCACCTCAAACCCGGTAACACTGAGATCTCATCCCTACGTAAACCACACTTATATATACACCTGTAGTACTGGACGGGTGTAACCAATGTAAACTGTTAAATAATATTCATTCATTCATTCATCTTCTACCGCTTTATCCGATCTTCCCTCGGGTCACGGGGAGTCTTTGTCTATCTCTGGCGTCTATGGACATTAAGGCAGGATACACCCTGGATGGAATGCCAACCCATCGCAGGACACACACACACTCACATTCACACACACATTCATACACTAGGGACAATTTTCCAAGGTGCCAATCAACCTACCGTGCATGTTTTTGGACCGGGGGGAAACCGGAAGAACCCGGAGAAAAACCCCCTGAGGCACAGGGAGAAGCATGCAAACAAACTCCACACACACATGGCCGAGACGGGAATCGAACCCGGACCCTGGCGGTGTGAGGTGAACGTGCTAACCACTACGCCACCGTGCCCCCCCTGTTAAATAATATTTTTCAATTTATTTAATTTTATTTAAACATTTTCATCAATTACTCAATTTAAACGATATAATAAAATGTGTAATGCAGGGCTTTGATATATTCTATGAATTGTTTTTTATAAAATCTTCATTCATTCATCTTCTACCGCTTTATCCGATCTTCCCTCGGGTCACGGGGAGTCTGTGCCTATCTCAGGCGTCTATGGGCATTAAGGCCGGATACACCCTGTATGGAATGCCAACCCATCGCAGGGCACACACACACACACTCACACACATTCATACACTAGGGACAATTTTCCAAGGTGCCAATCAACCTACCGTGCATGTTTTTGGACCGGAGGAGGAAACGGAAGGAGGAACCGGAGAAAAACCCCTTGAGGCACGGGGAGAACATGCAAACTCCACACACACACATGGCCGAGACGAGAATCGAACCCGGATCCTGGAGGTGTGAGGAAGCCAACGTGCTAACCCCGAAGCCACCGTGCTCCCTTATCAAATTTCTTATGATATATATATATATATATATATATATATATATATATATATATATATATATATATATATATATATATATATATATATATATATATAAAATCAAAAATTGTATTTTGTGCGCTGTTACACTCCTACATTGTTACTATTTTTAGGCTGTATCGAGTCCCCGAATCCCGTCTCTGACCTCGGCCCTCTGTGCGTTTCAGGCTCAGCGGAGGACGATCTGATCCTGGAGGTGGTTATTCTGATCGGCACTGTGTCCATGGACGACTCCTGTGCCGCCATGTTAGCCAAATCCGGCGTCATTCCTGCGCTTATCGAGCTTCTTAACGGTGAGGAGCACATTTGTGTGCCTCGTTTGTCCATTGAACAAAGTTAATGTAATAACTCGCGTTCGATTATATCGGTTTTTATTATTTCTAATAGATAATGCAGGTTTTATATCCCGATAAATTAAGAGTATTTGCGTTATAATAATATAGAGCAATACACTAACATATCATTTTCTCTCTATACACAATATTTGTAACTTGAATTAAAAACAAATTTGAATTAGAAAGAAGTCATTTAACACAAAATTGTAGGGTTTTGACGATGAATTAACGCTGTAATTAATTGTAATAACAAAAGACGACTTTCCAGGACGTATAATGTCGTGCTGTAAGTGAGAGGTTATTAAACCTGGCTTGTCCGTATGGTGGTGGGGGGGGGACTCGACTGCTCGGGATCGAAATGAAAGCACGGCACCGGGAAAAACAAATCTGCACTGCCTCAGATGAGACAACAGTTTCGTCTCTGTGCTTCTCACGAGAACGCAGCAGGGCGTCTCTTTCATAACGTCGTCTTTCATTAAGCCACATCTGTGTAACAGTGTAACAGCGCGGGCGCGATATTTCTCTCTGTATACGCCTTTGTGTTCCATATATATGTGTGTGTGTGTGTGTGTGTGTGTGTGTGTGTGTTCTGCTATACAGCCCAACAGGAAGATGACGAGTTTGTTTGCCAGATCGTCTATGTTTTTTATCAGATGGTTTTCCACCAGGCCACCAGAGATGTCATTATTAAAGACACTCGTATCCTTTTTTCTTATTTATTGTTTATCTGCGAGCTTTTTGTAATTCTGTCCGAATCACCGACTTACATTTTTACCTACTTATGTAATTATTCCCAATAGTCTGTTTTCTTTATTTTATAGTGTTTCTCTTAGATGGGGTGTAAGTAAACTCTCTGTCCAATCACATTTTATCATGTTCCCTGGGTCAAAGGCTGTCTATCCTCCATAAGCCCTTCAGAAACTGCTTTATCCCAGGGGTGGACAAACTTTATCCCGTGGGCCACTTCCGGCCCCTTGGTATATTAATCCGGCCCACTGAAGATTTGTACAAATCAGATCATAATTATGACATCATTCAATTGACCTGTAATTACCTGACTTGCTCCAACAGGTGGCGCATTAGTCACTGTGATACATTGTGTATTAGTGCTTTTTATATGTTTATGTTTTATACATATGCATCTGGTGGGCCTGTCTGTCACATTTTAAATGTCATTGTGGCCCCTGAGACAAAAAGTTTGTCCCCCGTCACAGGCGGAGTCACCTGGGCTGTCTAGAAGGCGTCCAGTAGTGTCTTTTGTTTAGAGAACACACTAGTCAGAGCTTGCAACCCACATCTGTAGCAAAGTGAACAAACTCAAATCTATTTGTCTGGATTTAATGGTAGACGTGCAGTACTGGATTTGGCCTCAGTGTGGCGCAGGGAAATTTTCTAAGCTAGTAGTCGGCGGCCTCAGGGGCGTCGGGAACCGTTTAAATCCAGTATGAGCTCATTTCCAGCCCCTTAGCATTACTTATAATGGAGCATTATGAGTAATAGAATTGGTCTGGAACGAACTCACAAATATTTACCGATGTCCCAAAATCACCAGCTCCGAAATATTCCGGTTTACAAGGAAAACTGGAAAATCTTTTCCATGGACTGTTTATTTTTCCCAGCAAAACTGTAACGCAAAAAAACCCAAGGGTTATGTGAGGAAATTAATGTCAATGCTTCTTATAGTGGTGATGTATGCGGGCGGTGCAGCTGCGGCTACAGTGAAAGGAGACGTGTTGAATTTGTGTTCATCATGTTTCTGACTGTGTGTGATTCCTGTTACACTGTGTTTCTCTATTACATTTAAAATACACTTCAAATAGATTTAAAATCTGCCTCTTTTTTCGACCACTCGTCCTGAACGTGTCCTGACAGAGGCTCCAGCGTACCTCATCGACCTGATGCAC
>JACRUU010000026.1:16244481-16251981 GCA_030449085.1 Kryptopterus vitreolus
AGATCTTCCACACCAATCCCTGTAAAGCATGCCTTCATAGAGCTTCATAGAGCTCCAAGTTAGGAGAAGAAACAAATATAGATGGAAAAGTCAGCCGTTCCAATACTTTTGAGCACATGATGTATTGATTCGTAGCGATCTTGGTGCTTCAGTGTTATAGATCCAGTTGTTCCTGCAACACTGTGTCAAATAAACGAGCTAACAGAAATAAAACATCACCATCTAGTGACTGAATGTATGTACAACTCATTTTTTTTAATTAATTTGTGGTAACATCTTTATCTACGTGTCTCTCTGTCTGTCGCCACAGCAACGGATCAAACGGCCGTCCTGCCACTGCGTATGGGTTTCGCCCAGACGAGCCTTTCTACCATCGTGTCTCCAGCTAGAGGACCAAAACCATCCCTCATACTCGCTGTCCATTTCCACACCACACCATGTCCAGAATTAGACGTCCGCCCTATCCAGTATATATATATATATATATATATATATATATATATATATAGATATATATATATATATATATATATATATATATCAGCCCATCCCCCTTTTCAGATATTTACTCTTTTGAGCACAAATGTTTGTATATATATATATATATATATATATATATATATATATATACAGATTACCCTTTCTGGTTTTAAATAATGGGATAATCCTAATATGAGTCTATAGTAAAATATCCAGATTCTAGACATCTAGACTAAGAAATCAAGCTCTTTGAGGGAAAAAAATCCAGATTAAATCCAAATATGGAAATTTGATAAAGAATTTGGGTTTAAAACACTCAGATTACAATAATCCCGATTATGAAAATTCCAGATTGAGATGCGTAAACTGGGAGGAGACCTGACTAAATTTTGGAGATAAGAAACCGACAAATGAATCCCAAATTATATACTTAAAATTACATCTAATTAAAAAAAACGTTTATTAACGTGAATATATCCATTTAAAATCCAGATTTAGATAGCTGAGATTAAAATATCTACAGGGATCTGGATTAAAATATTCAGATTAGGAAGGAATGAACAGATACAGAGACGGCCTGAAAGCATTTGATCCAGGTCAAACTGGCATCAAGAGAAATATGACGGAACACATCCAGATTATGATAAAATCCGAATTAAAGCATGAGGGGATGAAGGGAAATCAGGTAAATGGATGAAAATGCTCTTTCATTTATAATCTAATTTTAATTTATATCGCTGATGCAAATTCTGCCCGAACCTCATTATGTTTTTTTTTCTTTTTTAAATCCAGAGTAATATTATCAATCTTATTTATATCATAACGTTGATTTAGTCGTGAAACAGCTCGGACTGACTGCACTTTAATATTTATAACATTAACACCACTTGAATGTTCATCTTTGCCAAATCTGTTATATAACTACATAACTGTTATATAACACGCATGCACCATTAGCTAGCATTAATAAACCATTCATTACTAACCAAGATAGTATTCATCACATATTTCATATTAACTCAACTAGCATTAATCAATTAGTTCTTAACCTAGCTAGCATTAAACAATTGATCATGAATCTACAGTTGCTAGCATTTTCTCAGCCACCACTAATTAATTAATAACGAGCCTAGCTAACATGAATTAATTATTAACCTGGCTAGCATAATGTAACCATTTAAATAATCAACTAATTCTTAATCAATTTATACATTGAGCTAGCATTAATAAATAGCTAGCATTAATTAATTATTAATCCGGCTAGCATTAAGGACATATTAATTAACCTGGCTAGCATAATGTAACCATCTAAGCTAGCATTAATAAACTAATTATTATTCAATTAATAAATTGAGCTAGCATTAATAAATAGCTAGCATTAATTAATTATTAATCTGGCTAGCATTAAGGACTTATTAATTAACCTGGCTAGCATAATGTAACCATCTAAGCTAGCATTAATCGTTTTAGCTAGCATTAATCAACTAATTATTATTCAATTAATAAATTGAGCTAGCATTCGTTGATTTATGAATAACGTGGCTGGCATTTAGACGACTACAGTGAACTGTTACGTGCTTCCGCTTTACAAATGGTAAAAATGTACTAGCACATATTTCTTATTAGCCTAGCATGTACAGAATAAACGTACCGAATAAACGCTGATATTTAATGACCGAGATTGACGAGCCGAGCTGTGTGAATTTTACGATCGTTTATGTAGCAGACATTACGTTGATTGTCCGCTCTTTATATTGATTAGAGTAGACAATTTCACATGATAGTTTTATTGTTTATAATGTTAGATCGTTTACATTCTGTTTGGAAATGATATCAATCGCTTTATATGTAGCCAGCTTGCAATGTTCTTTCAGATTACACTCTGTGCACTTTTGCTTTGTATATATTTCCATTTACAGCCTTTATATGAGTTTTGGAGTTTTTCAATTGCTGGTATATTCACGCTGCTTAACAAAAGCAACCGTAATTCAAATAGGATCCATGTAACAGGGTGTATATAAAGAATAAATTGTCCACACGCTGCAAAAGGAAAACGTTAAACTTGAAATAAATCAATGTTCAAGTAAAAGGTTTCTTTTGTACATGATTTTTTTTTAAAATAATAATGTTCCTGTAATTTAAAACAAACAGCGTAACCCATTTAAGAAGGGTTTATGAGAGTTATTGTGGCCATAAGGGTTTATTAGTATTTATAAGGATATATTGAGTTTAGTTATTAGTTATTAGGATTTACAGTCAATTGGGTTTACAAAGGTTTATAAGGATTACAAAGGGACATTTATAATAGCTTAATAGTGTTTCTGGATTTCTAAAGATACTATAGAACACAAAATAGATTATAAGTGTTAATAATGTTTTTAATGTATATATATATAATGTTTTTAATGTGTATATATATATATATATATATATATACATAATATATATATATATATATATATATATATATATATACATATATATATATATATATATATATATATATATATATATATATATATATATATATATATATATATATATATATATATATATATATATATATATAAAGTATTAATCAAATGTTTTAGTGTTTGTAGGTTTTTATAAGAGATGGGGGGGGGGTCTCTGGTTTGTCAAAATAGATTATAAGTGTTAATAATGTTTTTAATGTATATATATATAATGTTTTTAATGTGTATATATATATATATATTATATATATATATATATATATATATATATATATATATATATATATATATATATATATATATATATATATGATATATATATATATATACATAATATATATATATATATATATATATATATATATATATATATATATATATATATATATATATATATATATATATATATATATATATATATATATATATATATATATCAAATGTATATTTAATCAAATGTTTTAGTGTTTGTAGCCCCGGGTAGGTTTTATAAGAGATGGGGGGGGGGGGGTCTCTGGTTTGTCAAGATACTGCAAGATGAAGTGCAGTAAGGGTTATATGATATTATAATGGCGTATACATGCATAAATGGTTTAATGGTATATAAGAGTTGCTACATTTTGGGTTTTTATTTCTAAAAGTTAAAATAATTTATAATTTTTGAGGGTAATAAAGTTTGGATTTTAAAGTTTTATAAAAGTGTATAAGGTTTATAGGGTTCTAAGAGATTAAAAGGTTTAGAATGGTTTATAAGCTTTTATATAAGCTTATAAGGATTTTTTTTTTACCATGTTTATAAAAGTGTAAGGTGTTATAATGGTTTAAAGGTTTAATGAGAGTTTATAAGGTTTTATACATGTTTATAAAGGGTTATATAGGTTTAAAGAAGACTCAAATTAGGGTCCATGGGGCATTATTCTCATGTGGTAAATTTGGGTTTGACCTGTCATGCCATTAGAGGACAAAAGCCACAGATACAACAATTCAACAATTCAAAATATGTTGTCATGAGTAAGAATTTTGACTTTTATACTGTATATATTTTATACATATATTTTAGACCTTTTTTTCACAGGTGTGTAACTTCAGGTAAAGTGGTGGATTTAATTTAAAATGAATGAG
Organism: Kryptopterus vitreolus; assembly: GCA_030449085.1. Taxonomy (NCBI): domain Eukaryota; kingdom Metazoa; phylum Chordata; class Actinopteri; order Siluriformes; family Siluridae; genus Kryptopterus; species Kryptopterus vitreolus. The sequence continues at coordinate 16,248,558 of JACRUU010000026.1, forward strand.
TTAATTGAGTTTGATCGACTCAAAGCAAAAAAAAATATATAAACAACAACAACAACAACAAACAAATAATCAAGAAATTAACATGTAATTAAAATTCAGTTTCTGAACTGAAGTCGAATCTCATAATGTTTTCTCTTCGGAGTGGAATCGACTCCGACACTTTGAAATCGACTCCATAAATCTTCCTTCGCAAACCGCTTGGATCCAACAAACCGACTCTTTTTCTGTTAAATCGACTCCTTTTGGAATCGAATCCTTGGTTTATAAAACGGCTGGACGTTAGAGATATTATGATATTATTAAACGATTAAAAAAAGGCCTCTTTGTTGAAATTAATATTTTTTAAAGGTAGGTTTTTTCAACAGGAAACTATTTAAGATGCCTTTACTGGACAGTTATTTATTTTACTCGGTGTTTAGCGTTGGCTTGTTATGTGTAAACGCCTCAGCTAGCTTACTAGCTAATTCAACATTATGTATTTATGTATTTTATCCTAATATTGAAATATTTGAGTAAGTATAATCATTTCTTTTGCGTTTATTTAGTTGCTTCTGACAGGAAATAATAGATAATATTCAGAAAACAGGTAACTGTACACCTTGGTGATGACACAGTGCTGGGCGATATGATATACTAATCCCGTTATCGATATTAATATTGCGGTATTTTAACGTTGGTATTATTTAAATTATAGAAGTAATTAAATACTGTAAAAAGTGATGGAATAAAATCTCCTTTTCTAACAAGTGTCTGAAAGAATGAAGTTAAATGGTGTTAAACGTGTTAAACGTACTTCATGTATCGTATATAGTATTTTCTTCTGAGAATTCTGCTTTTTCATTCATTGTATGGAATTTGCTGTTTTTTTTTAAATTATTATCGATATTTCATTATTTTAATCCACATTACAGTAAGTACATGGCAGAGGCGAATCACAGCACACGAGGAGCTTCCACACCCCATAATGTTGACCTGGATGGAGATGAAATTGAAAATGAGGAAATCTCTGAGGTGAATCATTTCTATACTTATTATATTATTATATTATATAATATATATATATTATATTATATACTTATTATTAACATTTCATTCATTCATTCATCTTCCACCGCTTTATCCGATCTTCCTCGGGTCATGGGGAGCCTGTGCCTATCTCAGGCGTCTATGGGCATTAAGGCAGGATATGGCAGAATGCCAACCCATCGCAGGGCACACACACACATTCACGACACATCATACACTAGGGACAATTTTCCAAGGTGCCAATCAACCTACCGTGCATGTTTTTGGACCGGGGGGAAACCTGGAGAACCCGGGAGGAAAAACCCCCTGAGGCACGGGGAGAACATGCAAACTCCACACACACATTCCCGAGACGGGAATCGAACCCGGATCCTGGCGGTGTTGAGGCGAACGTGCTAACCACTACGCCACCGTGCCCCTCCTTATTATTAACATTTCATTTTGCTTTTTTTTTTGTAGACATTATCAAAGACGGTGTGTTGTGATGAAGGAGATTTATTTCCTGATTTTCTTTCCACTGATATTTATTTATTTTATACCAAGATTTATACAGAATACTTTTTATCCCTTTATAGTTACCTTTCGTGTTGTGGAATGTTCAAAAGTCCGTTCCTGGTGTTATAGCACTGATAAACACTTGTTCCCAGACTTTCCTCTCTGTTTTTTTTTTTTGTGTGTGTGTGTGTGTGTGTGTGTGTGTGTGTGTGTGTGTGTGTGGTGTGTGTGTGTTGTCGGGGGGTGTTCAGGTGTTCCTGAGTGTATTTGTGCATCATGGCCAGGTCGCTCTCAGCTTCTATGACAGTAAAGATTGTACTCTAAATGTCATGCCGGACACGGTGGATAACCGGGACCTCAGTCTGCTGGACCAAAGTAAATAAACAACAACAGTGCTTTAAACAATGTTTTAGTGTTCTCAAATCAACAACTTTCTGATTTTATTCAAGTACGTATCCACTTTATTAGGAACAGCTGTTCATTTTTGCATTTGACTGAGCTGCCAATTATGTGGCAACAGGGGGAAGAAAAAAATATATAATAATGTATATCTATTTTTATTTATTTATTTATTTTTCCCATATTTTTTTTTTAGTCCTAACAATGTGAAGTTGATTATTTCCTGATTAAAAATAAGCCATTGTGTCATAGCAATCTTATATTATATAACATATATATTATAATATAACACAATGTGTTATATCAAGATTGTGTTATAATATACAATATACATATATATATATATATATATATATATATATATATATATATATATATATATATATATATATATATATATATATATATATATATATGAGAGATCTTTCTGAATTTTTCCATGTTTCTTTATACCTTCCTTAATATTTACTTCCTTCCATTTTTTTCTTCCGCTTTTTTTCGCTCTTTTAATACTTTTGTTTTTCTATTCCTCTGACTACTCTTTAATACAAGAGGTTTCTCCCTTTGATTCTTTTTTTTGCTGCTTTTTTCTTTCCTTCCTTCGTTCCTCTCATCCTTCTTCCATCTTTTGTCTCTCCATCCTACATGCATCCATTGCTTCAGACGTTTATTCTCCTATTCCTCCTTTTGTGGATATTTTCCTTCCTTTCTTTATTTTTCTCTGTCTCTTTTCTACACTTCTTTCCTTTTCAACATGCTACCTTTTTAAATCCATAATCATTATTCAGGCTCCACATATCAGCTTGGCATCTGCATCAGTTCTAAAACCTTAGATTGCCACAGTTTAGAGTGAATGCACTGAAGGTGCCGTACCTGAACACAGGTAGAAGTTCCACTGGTCTGAATCTCCATTTATTTCTGTACCCGAGTCCTGCAGGAGCTCAGCCCTCAGGTAATCATCACCAGCGCCAAGCAGGAGAGAAGTCTGGCTCGGTTTCTTCAAGCGCTCGGTAAGATCTAAGAGGAACACACATCATAGACACTACACGGCATTGCTCTATTAATGTGCTGTTTTCTGCCTTTTAGGATCAAATTCAGATTACAGACCTGAAGTTGTAGTGCATCCCAATGCGGATTTCAGTAAGGATGATGTTAACACACACACACACACACACATGATTTTCTTAGTGTTTATTTAGCATTAGCTAAAGTCTGGATGATTTACTACCGGTAATTACAGTAATCTAGATGAATTTGTATTTTTCATCCTTTTTTCTAGTGAAGGCCCAAATATCCCAATGTGTTTTACTCCTCGTATAAATACCTGTAAATATATCTGTAATATGCTGTTCATATTTGCTGCACTCATTCATAGTTAAAAGTTAATCATGTGGGACATCATTGACAGGACTGGAGGTCAGTAAGCAGAGGCTGCTGTCGGCACATCTCCCTTTCCTCCCTGCTTCCATCACAGAGAAAGACAAACTCTCGTATCTGTCCTCCT
>JACRUU010000026.1:16256981-16281981 GCA_030449085.1 Kryptopterus vitreolus
CCAGTTAATAAAATGTAGAATAATATCACTTTCAAAAGCAGGGTATCACGATACCTTTCCCATACCAGTATATTGTGCAACACTTGGTAAGACCCTAGTTCTCAGGTACACTGCTCACACTGTTTGTTTGTTTGTTTATTTATTTATTTATTTATTTTACACCTGGATGATTAGTCTTTATCGTCTTTGTGGCAGGTGGATTTTGAAGGGAGTCAGGCTGAGAATCGATTCACCGTTAAGCCGAACGTCGACCCCGTGATCGACGAGAGTGCGTAATAAAACACCGCAGAAAGGATGAGTGGCGATCGTTAATGTCATGTGACTCGATATTTCTGCTTTTTGGTGCCGAATCGTGCAACCAAGAAAGCGTCTATTAATACTCGTATTAATATTAATGAATATTAATATTAATAAAGGATAAGCAAGAATCATTTCAATAGACGTTTTGAAATACTTTGAAGGAATAAATTTTTTATTTAACTAAACATGTATGAACAAAACTGCATCCTATAAAGATTTTTATTCTGTGTAGAGAAAAGACGAATGATGGGCCTGTCGGATTTTCTCACGGACGTGGCGCGTGCCGAACTGGAAAACCTGGACTCTCGATTTTCCTCATGCAGTGTCATTTACATCCCTCTGGTCTGGAATCAGTTTTTTTCCCCACCTCGCCCTGTTTTTCCGACGTTCGATAGTTGACCTCCTTGTCTGAATCTCTTACAGATCGGATTCCTCCTTTCGGTTCCCCGACTCCCTGGGATGGTGGAGAAGGAGAACTTTGAGATCGAAGGACTTGATTTTATTGTGAGTGCGCATCCATAAGTGGACCTGTTTGGTTAAGTCTTCTTACAATCTGTTTGTTGTCTGGTTCAGTTTGTGTCGGAGGATCGACTTCATTACCGCAGCGCCAGAACTAAAGAGTTGGACAACATGCTGGGAGACCTACACTGTGATATCAGAGGTGCGCTTTAAATCGCTGTTACAGAGGGTGTTTTGCCATTATGGCCCAGTTTTTGTTATTATTATTATTAGATTTTTTTTTATTATAATTTTATGATCAATCTTATTCAATATAAATATGTTACGTGTCAAAAAAAAAATAATCGTTTTATTTCATGTATACAAATGAAAGTTAAGGGCCTCACTCAAGGGCCCAGCAGGGCCAGCATGGTGAGATTATGAACAGTATTAAGTCCAACCTTACTCTATAACCATTGAGAGTAGCTCAATTCCATTGTTAGAACAGTCTTGCAATTCACCTCTAGAGGCCACTATTGTACCATATGATGACAACTGGCCTTCTCAGGCGCACCAATAATAGCTGCCATCCCAAAAAAACTACCTTTGACCCGGTCTTTATTGGAGTTAGTGTATCTTATACAGTACATTTAAAACCTTGCCCTAATTATCTATCACTTCAAAACAATGCTCAGTGATTGGTACAGATGTTTTAGTCGTTTCATGACTTCCAAACTTTAGGAACTTTATTAATTCATTCATTCATCTTCTATCGCTTTATCCGATCTTCCCTCGGGTCACGGGAAGTCTATGTCTATCTCAGGCGTCTATGGGCATTAAGGCAGGATACACCCTGGATGGAATGCCAACCCATTGCAGGACACACACACACACACACACACACATTCATACCAAGGTGCCAATCAACCTACCGTGCATGTTTTTGGACCAGGAGGAAACCGGAGAACCCGGAGAAAAAACCCCTGAGGCACGGGGAGAACATGCACAAACTCCACACACACATGGCTGAGACGGGAATCCAACCCGGAACCTCAGTTTCCATATTCGACCCTAATATGTTTACATTCTATTTTTCTTTTTCCCCTTTGCTTTATCATTATGGTCAAATTTTGCGAATAAAATCACAGCTTTGAATTCGTTCGGCTATAACGATGTAGTCAATATTGTACAATGTTACAATTTTTTTGTTTCTGATATTTCAGATATGGAGACAGCGGTGATGATTCAGCTCCAGGCCACGATCCTACAGCGCAGCAGCTGCCTATATAAAATCTTATCGCTGTACGCAGAGCTGGATTGCCTCATGGCTCTGGCTCAGGCGTCTCAGGACCTCGGCTACTGCCCGCCTACGTACACCGATCGCTGCACACTGAACCTGCAACAGGCCCGGTACTGCTCCGAAGTGTGTAGAGTCTCTGTGTAGAATAATCATGGTTATAATAAAGTCAAATAGGGGGCACAGTGGTTTAGTGGTTAGCACGTTCGCCTCACACGCCAGGGTCCGGGTTTCGATTCCCGTGTCGGCCATGTGTGTGTGGAGTTTGCATGTTCTCCCCGGTGCCTCAGGGGGTTTTTTTCTCCGGGTTCTCCGATTTCCTCCCGGTCCAAAAACATGCACGGTAGGTTGATTGGCACCTTGGAAAATTGTCCCTAGTGAAGATCGGATAAAGCGGTATAAGATGAATGAATGAATGAATAATAAAGTCGATAATCTACATACTGTACAAAGCAGTTTCGCATATCTGATTATTCACTTGTTTTTTAACTTATTATTAGAGCCGGCCTCTGAAATAAATGCCTGTTTTTATAGTATAAACCCTAAATACACCCCCAAAACACATTCATTTTATTTCATACTATGGCTTAATATATTAATACATATAAAATACCCATGTTACTCTGATACTGATACTTTGTCATTCATGCCAGATCATTTTCTTTCTTTGCTGTGGTGTGTGTGTGTGTGTGTGTGTGTGTGTATATATATATATATATATATATATATATATATATATATCATATATATATAATAATAATATTATATATAATATAATATATATATATATATATATATATATATAATACAGTAATGATTTAATTTAATTAAATATACTGTACTCATAATGCACAGGAAAATGTGCAAGTATTCACAGTATGAATGAATGATTTAGCGTAAAAAGGCATGAAAAATTATATAGAATTATATATCTCATTATATATGAGAGAAGCTATAATTGAAATGCGGAGGGTATTTTTCATTTCTGCAAACTGTTATTAGTGACGTTCTAAAGTAAACTCTTTGAGAGCAACCGAGGCCTCGATCTCTGAACCGTGAAAGTTTTTAAACAAAAGTCGTCGTTCCTTTTTACTCACAGACACAATTTTATTCCTTTTTTTCTTTCCATCTCAGACATCCTCTGATGGAGCTGTGCGCTCCTGTTTTCGTATCAAATCCATGCATTTGTTCCGACTCGGAGGGAAAAGTGAAAGTTATAACCGGACCAAACTCTTCCGGCAAGAGCATTTACCTAAAACAGGTAAACAGGGTAAATAAATAGTGACTATTGCTCATGATCATTTTACTGACTAGTGAGGAGAAGATGGAGGGAGTATGAATATGGAAAATGAGAGGTTGGATGATGTGGAGATGGGATCCGTAAGGAGGAAATGAGAGCAGTTGACATTCCAGATGGCATTAAAGTAGAAGTGTGGAGATGTTTAGGAGATTGTATGACGGGATTTTGTAAGGTGAGAGGATTCCTGAGTAATGGAGGAGGAGTGTGATGTACTTATGTTTAAGAACAAGGAGGATTAGTCACATCATGAAGGTATGGGAAAGGGTAGCGGAAGCTCGGCTGAGGGAAGAGGGGACCATCTGTAAGCATTAGTGTGGTTTAATCCAAAGGAAGAGCACCGCAGATGTTGCTGCTTTGAGGATGTTGATGGAGAAGTATAGAGAAGGTCAGAAGGAGTTGTGTGTGTGTGTGGTGTGTGTGTGTGTGTGTGTGGATCTAGAGAACAAGTATGAGAAGAGTTGTGGTATTGTATGAGGAAGTCGGGTGTAGCAGAGAAGTATGTGAGGGTGGTGTCCTCATACATTAGGAAAGGACAGACTGGTTCAAGGCGGAGGTGGGATTGCATCAAGGATCAGCTCCGAGTCCTTTCCTGTTTGCAGTAATGGAGAGTGTGTTCTACAACGTGATGAAAAGAGCAGTGGAAGGGTGGAGAGGGTGGAAAGGAGTTTTGTGATAGAAGGGTATCTGTAAGAGTGAGAAGTTGAGACCTGTGATGCTGTACGGTTTAGAGAGAGTAGGTGGCGTCGTCTAAAAGACAGGAGGTGAAGTTGGAGGTTTATGGAGGAGGAAAGAAAGGACAAGGAGGAGGTTTATGGATGTGGTAAAGGAAGACATGCAGGTCGTCGGGGTGAAACAGACAGATGTAGAGGACAGGGTAGTGTAGAGAAGGGCGCCCCCTAAAGGGAGAGGAAATGGGAGGAAGAAGCTCATGATCCTTTTACAGTTTTACGGAGAGGATTTCAACATGAGCTCTTAGTTTTAACGATGCATATACAGTATCGCTACAATAAATATATTGTAGTATAATTTATCATGATATCAATATTTCATTCTCATACCACTGCATAATCTCATTTTTTTTTTGTTACAATATAAATTGATACAATTATAAATTGTGGATTGATGATATTTTCATATATTTATATTTTATATAGATATTTTGCACCTCCAACACATTCTTTTTATTATTATTATTATTTATTATTATTATTATTATTATACTGTTTGGGGTGATGTAGGTGGGTCTGATTGTGTTCATGGCCCTGATTGGCTCCGACGTCCCTGCTAAAGAGGCGGAGGAGATCGGCCTGATAGATGGGATCTTCACGCGCATGCAGAGCCGTGAGAGCGTGTCTGTGGGCCTGAGCACCTTTATGATCGATTTAAACCAGGTACGTCGTCCAGCTCATTTGCATGTCATGGATTGATAATCGATCGTGCTGTGACTGAGAATCGGTTTCCTGGTTGTAGATGGCTCAGGCTCTGAACCACAGCACCGGGATCTCCCTCGTGCTGGTGGATGAGTTTGGGAAAGGAACCAATACTGTGAGTTCAGAAATCAAATCTACTGTGTGTGTATGTATGTGTTGTGTATATATATATATATATATCTATATATATATATATATATATATATATATATATATATATATATATAAAGGTGTACAGTGGCCTAGTGGTTAGCCACGGTCGCCTCACACTGCCAAGGGCCGGGGTTCGATTCCGTTCTTCGTCTCGGCCAATGTGTGTGGAGTTTGCATGTTTCTCCCCGTGCCTCAGGGGGTTTTTTCTCCTGGTTCTCCGGTTTCCCCCCCGGTCCAAAAAACATGCACGGTAGGTTGATTGGCACCTTGGAAAATTGTCCCTAGTGTGTATCTGAATGTATGTGTGTGTGTGTATGTGTGTGTGTGTGTGTGTGTGTGTGTGTGTCCTGCGATGGGTTGGCATTCCATCCAGGGTGTATCCTGCCTTAATGCCCATAGACGCCTGAGATAGGCACAGGCTCCCCGTGACCCGAGGGAAGATCGGATATAGCGGTAGAAGATGAATTTTTTTCTTTTTGTTTTGGGATTTGAGCAGATATAGAGAATATATATAGAGATATATATATATATATAGATATATATATATATATATATATATATATATATATATATATATAGTATATATATATATATATATATATATATATACATATACCATGTGTGTGTGTGTGTGTGTGTATATATATTATATGAGATTATATACTAGTCATTAGTGTGTGTTTCCAGGTAGATGGACTGTCTCTCCTGGCTGCGTGTCTGAAGCACTGGTTAAACAGAGCTCCAGCTCAGTGTCCGCTCGTATTCCTGGCAACAAACTTCCACAGTGTCCTGCAGCTCGACCTCCTGCCTCGCTCACCGCTACTGTCTCTGCTGGTTTGTATCAGTACTGCATCTCATTTCTTCCTCCAACAGTGCAGTCATTCATTCATTCATTCATCTCCTACCGCTTTATCGGCTCGTCCCTCTGCCTGTGCCTATCTCGGGCATCAAGGCATAATACACCCTGTATGGAACTCCAACCCATTGCAGGGCGCACACACTCACACATTCACAAACACATACACTAGGAACAATTTTAGGTGCACTAGGTGCCAATCATCATAGCGTGCATGTTTTTGGACCAGACTGCTGGACTGTAGAAAAAAAAACCCTGACACATGGGGAGAACATGCAAACTCCACACATACATGGCCGAGGCGGGAATCGAACCCCCCCCAACCCTGGAGGTGTGAGGCGAACGTGCTAACCAATAAGCCACCATGCCCCTTATTATTATTTATTAACTATTTTAAAATAATTATATTTATTAATTTCAAATAAAGGGGCACGGTGGCTTAGTGGTTAGCACGTTCGCCTCACACCTCCAGGATCCGGGTTCGATTCCCGTCTCGGCCATGTGTGTGTGTGGAGTTTGCATGTTCTCCCCGTGCCTCAGGGTTTTTTTTCTCCGGGTTCTCCGGTTTCCTCCCGGTCCAAAAAACATGCACGGTAGGTTGATTGGCACCTTGGAAAATTGCCCCTAGGGTATGAATGTGTGTGTGTGTGTGTGTGTGTGTGTGTGTGTGTGTGTGCCCTGCGATGGGTTGGCATTCCATCCAGGGTGTATCCTGCCTTAATGCCCATAGACGCCTGAGATAGACACAGACTCCCCGTGACCCGAAGGGAAGATCGGATAAAGCGGTAGATGAATAAGATGAATGAATGAATGAATGAATTTCAAATAAATTTAAATTGGAAAATGGAACTTATTGTTTTTATTTATTAGAAAACACCCAAAATGTTGAGATGATCATTGGGAGTGACAAGAATGGACAGGATTAGAAATGAAATTTTATTTTTTGCTGAAAATAGAATACATTTAAAAATAAAATAAATATAAAAGTAAAAAAATAAACTGTAATTTTTAATTATTTACAAAGTTTTCATGACTCGAGTGTTATCAGCCTAAAAGTCGGGGAGTTCACCTTGCACACAAGTTGCACCACTTCCCCATATATATATATATATATATATATATATATATATATATATATACTATATATATATATATATATATATATATATATATATATATATATATATATATATATATAGTCCAACACTGCAGCCGTCGTTTTTTAAGTAGGTAGTAAAATGAATAATTGTATTGTTTTTAAGGTATCGCGATCTAGTAGCAGTTGTTTGTGTTAACAGACGTTAGAGACCACAGTAGATGGAGAGGAGTTGATCTTTCTTTACCAGCTGAAGGAAGGCATCTGTCAGTCCAGCTACGCCGCTAACATCGCCACCATCGCCGGCCTTCCACCTGCTCTGGTTCAGAGAGGAGTGGAGGTGTGTGTCCTCAACCTTCTCAGCAGTTATAATCACAAACGACACAGCAGGACTTCATTAAGGAAGAAAAAGTATCTGCTTTATTATGTCATGTAATAAACCTTACTCTCTACACAGGTGTCAGATTTATACAGAACAGGGAGGACCATCCAAAGACTCGACCAGCCATCCAGCGAAGAACTGATCACCAGGTTAGATAGACTGTACTACTCACCTTAACTACCATCAGAATGTCTGGTACTACACACATCTATCTATCTGTCTGTCTGTCTTATTTACCCTCTATCTATCGTCTGTCTATCTATCTATCTATTTATCTATCTATCTATATCTGGTACTTATTCAAGGGTGTTTGTTGACACATGTTGGGATTAGAATTGCTTGTCATTCTTTATTTATGCAGTATATTATTATTATTATTATTCATTCATCTTCTACCGCTTTATCCGATCTTCTCGGGTCACGGGGAGTCTGTGCCTATCTCAGGCGTCTATGGGCATTAAGGCAGGATACACCCTGGATGGAATGCCAACCCATCGCAGGGCACACACACTCACATTCACACACACATTCATACACTAGGGACAATTTTCCAAGGTGCCAATCAACCTACCGTGCACGTTTTTTGGACCGGGAGGAAACCGGAGAACCCGGAGAAAAACCCCCTGAGGCACGGGGAGAACATGCAAACTCCACACACACATGGCCGAGACTGGAATCGAACCCGGACCCTGGCGGTGTGAAGCGAACGTGCTAACCACTAAGCCACCGTGCCCCATTATTATTATTATTATTATTATTATTATTAACATATTGGGATCATCAGCATTCAAATAGTTATTTAAAAAAGAACAATATTTTTTTATATTTAGATTTATATTAGGTGTCTTTTTAATAAAAAAATATAGAACTGTATAAATATCATATTTTATACTTTGTAAAAATAAAATAGAATAAATATTTTTTGTATGCATTGAGTAATAGATTTAATTGCCACGAATTAAACTGATTAAATAAAATGAAAAAAAAAATCGTTTACTTTTGTTAGACCCAATTCAAGTACTACAGATGAGTATATAAGTGTGTGTGTCTGTGTGTGTGCATGTGCTTGTGTGAGTGTGTGTGTGTGTTTGTTTGTTACATTTAATTTTCTAATTATCTAACTTAAATGTTATCCATATTTCAACATACATTAACAAACATCCTTGTACCTTCAGAAATTCTTAAAGCACCAAATAAACCATTTGCAGTGATGCAGCGACATGGAGTTACAGCTGTTACAGATCCTCACAGATTCACTATTACAAATAATAATAATACAATATTATTCTCTCTCTCCACGCTGCTAAAACGCCTCGTCTCCATCATTTGTTCTCAGGTGCGAAAGTGTGGTGGAGAAGTTCCTCCAACTCGACCTGGACGATCCGTCAACAGACCTGCAGAGCTTTTTAAAAGACGTGCTGCTTCCTGCCTTCGGAGACGCGCTGTGAAGTTCCGGAGTGAGAAACACAATGATGAATGGATTAGTGGATAATGGAGTTGATGGAGAAGTTAAGACTATTTATACTGTGTTTATTCTCTGCTTTGAACAGTTTTAAGAGTGAAAAGAATTTGTAGCCAGTTGGTAGAAACATAAGAACATTTTTTGAAGTTTTACATTTATATTCGAATTCATCTATCTGTCTGTCTATCTATCTGTCTATCTATCTATCTATCTATCTATCTATCTATCTATCTATCTATCTATCTATCTATCTATCTATCTATCTATCTATCTATCTATCTATCTATCTATCTATCTATCTATCTATCTATCTATCTATCTATCTATCTATCTATCTATCTATCTATCTATCTATCTATCTATCTATCTATCTATCTATCTATCTATCTATCTATCTATCTATTATTCCGTTGCTGCTGTAATTAATTATTAAAGAGTTCATTGAAATATTGACATGGAATTGAAAAAGTAATCATTAAAAGGTAAATAATGCACACACATTATTGAATGGAGTGTAAAATCTTAATGTAATTTAAAGTATCTTTTTTTTGTTGATGGATCTATCTATCCATCTATCTGTCTGTCTGTCTTATTTACGCTCTATCTATCTATCTATCTATCTATCTATCTATCTATCTATCTATCTATCTATCTATCTTTTCTTTGCTTTCTTTCTATATCTTTTCTTCTTTATTTATCTATATTTTTTATTTGGTATCTATCTATCTATCTATCGGTCTGACTGTCTGTCTTTCTGTTTCTGTTTAGTCTCCGTCTCGCATTTTGTCACTGGGGAGATTAAAGCTCATTGGTTAATGGATTAGCCTCTGGACCAGAAAGGTTCAAATTCCACAACCACCAAGCTGCCACTAGGGGGCTTGTGAGCAAAGGCCTTATCCCAGTCAGTGTGTATAAGGGCGTCTGCCAAACGTCGTAAATGTCTGTCTGTCTTTTCGTCTGTCTGTCTGTCTGTCTATCTATCTGTATATCTATCTATCTATCCCTCTCTATTTATCTTTCTTTTTATTTGGCGTCTATCTATCTAACTACCTTTTCCTTCTTTCCCGATCTATTTTTTCTGTCTGCTTTCTTCCATTATCTATCTTTTTTGTTTGTCGCCTTTCTTTTTTTCTTCTATCTATCTATCTATCTATCTATCTATCTATCTATCTATCTATCTATCTATCTATCTATCTATCTATCTATCTATCTATCTATCTATCTATCTATCTATCTATCTATCTATCTATCTATCTATCTATCTATCTATCTATCTATCTATCTTCTTTCCTACCTTCCTTGCTTCCTTCCTTGTGTGTTACATTTGGCACTTTTCTGAAGAATCTCCATCATTTTATCACCCAGTCTGACGTCTCACCTCTCCTCCTCCTTCCTGCTCATATTTACTCACTTCTTTACCGTTTATCTTCTCAAGTCTTGTTAATGAAGGTATAAACACTGGGCTGTGTACAGCATGTAGATGGAGCAGGGAGATCAGGAGCTGGGAGACACTTGTATACTATGTGAGTATAAGTAGAATATACCGTAGGTAGAAAATCAACACCTTCAGATGGCTGTCTTTATCTTTCTTTTTATTATCATAATGCTTAATAATTCATGTGATCTAGTGCGAACCCAGAATCTGATTCTCACTTGTTTCATATCTGATTCTCATAGTTTGGGACCTGCATGCTAGCAACCCGCTCCTGTGGCAAAAACCCACAGTGTGTCCCCGATGTAGACGCTCCTCCCTTCCTGCTCTTTTTTTCTCTTTATTTCCTGTTAATATTTTTATATCTTCAAGGATAAAAAAGACGAAAAAAGTAATAAATACTGAATATTGAGAGACGACCGCACGCCGCCCTGTCCCTGGTTTCACCTCTCCTTCAGAGCGGTCGTTCTCGGGCCGGTTTGATTGCCTGTGCGGTTCCGGAATACAGAACGAATACACATCAGAGACGACGCAACGTGGCTTCGATGGCGCCGCATGCAGGGGGTTCGTATTTTGAAGGATAATTATACGCTCATTTTTTCATCTTATCGGGTTTGACGTATGACGTTTTATCAATAGGACAGTTAGGAGAGCGATTGTTCCTTTCTTCTGTGATGGACAGATGAGTCGTGGGAAGAAAAGAGAAACGGACGCAGCGGTGCAGCTCCACCAGGATCCACTTTCTGGAAAAGAGATCTGAAAAACTTTGCGCCGTGTTCCAGTGTCTCAGGGTCATGTGACCTCGTTATGGTGAAGGAGATCAGGCCTTAATGACAGATCAGAGAGAGATCATCGGCTCAGAGGCTGCAGGTACGATTTAGTACGAGTCAGTGATGAAGTGTTACTACACAAAGTTTATAACTTTACACTATACACTCCCTTCTTCTTCACTTCTATTCCTCTTCTTCTCTTCTATTTCCTCTTCTTCTCTTCTCATCTATTTTCTTCTCTTTTCTTTTTCTTCTCTTTTCTTCTGCTTCTCTTTTCTTTTCTTCTCTCTTCTCATATCATCTCTTTTCTCATATCTCTTCTCTCTCCTTCTCATCTCTTTTCTTCTCATCTTTTTTCTCATCGCTTTTCTTTTCTTCTCTCTTCTCATTTCTTTTCTCATTTCTCTTCTCCCTCCTTCTCATCTCTTCTCTTCTCATATCTCTTCTTGTCTCTTTTCTTCTCATCTCTTTTCTCTTCTCGTCTGTTTTCTCATCGCTTCTCTTTTCTTTTCTCTTCTCATCTCATCTCTTTTCTCATATCTCTTCTCTTCTCTCTCCTCATCTCTTTTTTTCTCATCTCTTCTAGTCTCTTTTCTTCTCATCTCTTTTCTCATCGCTTCTCTTTTCTTTTCTTCTCTATTCTCATCTCTTTTCATCATGATATCTTATCTTCTCCTTTCTTCTCTTCTCATCTCCTCTCATCTAGGTTTAGGGTTAGAGTTAGTAACCCTAACCCTATCTTCTCTTCTTTCTGTTCTTCGCATTTATTTTCTTCAAACCATGTCATCCCTGCTAGTCTCATCTCTACTCCTTTCTTCTCTTCTCATCCCTTCTTTTCTTTTGTTTTTATCTCATGTCCTCCCTCCTTCTCCCCTTTTGCCATCTCTTCTTGTTTTGCCATTTTCTTGAAAAAATCTCCCTCTTCTCTTTAACTTGCTGCCTGCCAGCTCCTTTTACAACTTTACCTTGCATAAAATTACACATTTTACCTTTGTATGTAATAAACTTATGTGCACTGCTGAAATAACAGAGATATTATTATTCACAAAAAAACATTGTTTTGATTTTGGCTTCCTGTAAAGTGGGTTTAAACAATTTCACCTTATTTATAACGTATAATGTGTATGTGTTTATAATGTATAATGTGTATGTGTTTATACATTATAAACACATACACATTATAAACACATACACATTATACATTATAAACACATACACATTATAAACACATACACATTATACATTATAAACACATACACATTATAATGTGTATGTGTTTATAATGTATAATGTGTATGCGTTTATAATGTATAATGTGTGTGTTTATAATGTATAACGTGTATGTGTTTATAATGCATAATATAGAATGCGTAATGTGTATGTGACAGTTAAAAGCATCTTTCATGTGCTTATAGAACACAACACTAGAGGGAGTCACAGAGCCATGTCACTTTGGGGGAATTCTGTCCCGCATCTTCTTCACTCTTGAGTCTCTTAACCCAAAGGAAGAGTTTTACTATAACGTACATGTGACTAGTCAAAGCCTCTTTCATGCGCATATAGAACACACCACAAGAGGGAGTAGTAGAGCCATTTTACTTTGGGCTGTTCTCCTTAGTGCTCTCTAAACAGTAACTACATGCTGAAGAATGAGTGAGAATGAGTTCAAATCTCATTCAACTGGATTTTTAACGATAGTCGAATTCCGTAACACTGACCTACGAATTCTGATCACATGTTATTAAAAATAGTAACACACGTCATCGGCGCTTCTGTTTAGTATTCAATAACATTTATGGATCCGAGTTGGAAGCCTGTCAATATTATACTATATATATATACCGTTCCCCCGGAAAATAGCGCTTCAGACACTAAAGGTGCACGAAACATCCTTATTCAGGGTGCCATTATTTTATCCTAATGATTTAAGGGAGGGACTGTAATTACAATTGTACTTATTCATTCATTCATCTTCTACCCGCTTTTCATCTTCTACCGCTTTATTCGACCTTCTTCCCTCGGGTCACGGGGAGTCTGTGTCTCTATCTCAGGCGTCTATGGGCATTAAGGCAGGATACACCCTGGATGGAATACCAACCCATCACAGGACACACACACACACATTCACACACACATTCATACACTAGGGACAATTTTCCAAAGTGCCAATCAACCTACCGTGCATGTTTTTGGACCGGGGGAGGAAACCGGAGAAACCCGGAGAAAAACCCCCTGAGGCACGGGGAGAACATGCAAACTCCACACACACATGGCCGAGACGGGAATCGAACC
Source organism: Kryptopterus vitreolus (assembly GCA_030449085.1). Classification (NCBI taxonomy): domain Eukaryota; kingdom Metazoa; phylum Chordata; class Actinopteri; order Siluriformes; family Siluridae; genus Kryptopterus; species Kryptopterus vitreolus. The sequence goes on from JACRUU010000026.1 coordinate 16,270,190, forward strand.
CGGACCCTGATGGTGTGAGGCGAACGTGCTAACCACTAAACCACTGTGCCCTTATCAATTGTACTTATATATGTTTATTCATTCATTCATTCAGTGTAGCGTGGAGTCTCGACGTTGACTGATTGATTGGCCGGCTGATTAATCGGTCTGATTTTCTTAATTGGCATTGGCCGATAATTTGGCATTGTGCTGCAAATTGGGCAGATGAATCTTGTGTGTGTGTGTGTGTGTGTGTGTGTGTGTGTATGTGTGCTTGCAATAACGAACATTACTGTCTCATACCAGCAGGTGGCAGTAGTCTGTATTCGGCATACGACCGGGAAACCTGGAAGAGCTGCAACTGTAAATATTTGTATTTATTCACTTTATTATTATTATTATTATTATTATATTATTATTATTTTATTTTTTATTATTATTATTATTTTATTATTTTTATTATTATTATTTATTTAACCATCATATTACAAACCAAATACATTCAACGACGAATCCAAGCAGCATATCATAAACTCTAAAACAACGAAGTGTAATCCAAACAATACAAATAAAAAGATGATAAATAACAATAAATAATATTAAAAATAAATCAATAAGTTATAATAAATGATCAGTTATAATCAAGGTTACCGAATAATTATGTTACCGAAAGTTTAGAGCAGGTTTAAGAGCATTCTTTATTTTTTAATTGTTTTATGGATGGAAATCAAAATTCTGAAATTGTTTTGAAATGCTTTGAAACCATTTAAAACGCAACTTTAATAAACATACAGTTGTGTTGATAAAAGTTGGATATAATCAACCGATTAAATTATTTTTTTTGCATAAAGACCAGCAGATTTTACGATGCGACACTCAAAAGCAGGCGTTGCATTTTTCGTCCTTAAATACTCGTACAATCTGTCGCAAAATAGGTTTACAATTGTTAAAAATAAAAAAAAGTGTAAATATCTAAAGTAGCACGTGCTGCGATCGTTACTAGTGGATTTATGTAGCATTTTCAGTAATTCATTCATTCATTCATTCATTCATCTTCTACCTTCTACCGCTCTATCCGATTTTCTCCGATCTTTTCCCTCGGGTCACGGGGAGTCTGTGCCTATCTCGGGTGTCTATGGGCATTAAGGCAGGATACACCCTGGATGGAATGCCAACCCATCTCAGGGCACACACACACACATTCATACACTAGGGACAATTTTCCAAGGTGCCAATCAACCTACCATGCATGTTTTTGGACCGGGGAGGAAACCGGCGAACCCGGAAAAAAACCCCTGGGGCACGAGGAGAACATGCAAACTCCACACACACATGGCCGAGACGGGAATCGAACCTGGACCCTGGCGGTGTGAGGCAAACGTGATAACCACTAAACCACCGTGTCCCTTATGTAGCATTTTCAATCATGCTAATTTTGCCAAGATGGAATCAAGAATGACAAAAAGAATTAAAAAGCAAAATTCTCACATTTTCATTCGTTAAGCTTATTTGCCAATCAGAGTTCTCTTTCCAGATTTAAAGCTCCCCACAATAACGATACTGATATTTCCCACACCGTGAATCTTTAGTAATGATATACATTCATTCATTCATTCATTCATTCATCTTCTACCGCTTTATCCGATCTTCCATCGGGTCACGGGGAGCCTGTGCCTATCTCAGGCATCTATGGGCATTAAGGCAGGATACACCCTGGATGGAATGCCAACCCATCGCAGGGCACACACACATACACACACACACACACACACACATACACACACACACATTCATACACTAGGGACAATTTTTCCAAGGTGCCAATCAACCTACCATGCATGTTTTTGGACGGGGGGAAACCGGAGAACCCGGAGAAAAACCCCCTGAGGCACGGGGAGAACATGTAAACTCCACACACACATGGACCGAGACGGGAATCGAACCTCGGATCCTGGCGGTGTGAGGCGAACGTGCTAAACACTAAGCCACCGTGCCCCTCAACGATATACAAATAAGATAATTATTGAGGATTACGAAAAAAAAAAGAGCTGCAGGAAAGCAGGGTGGTGGATGTGGAAGTGTTCGGGGCGGGCGTGGTTAATAGGAGGTAGCTGGTATGTTGATGCTCCGGCGTGGCCTTTAGGCCTCATGTTTATTCATGGCGCTTCCTCGCGGGGTCCGCCGGGACGTCTGCTACACGGCGTAATGAAAACGGCCTGCAGGAGCACACGCCGTCATCCACCACCACTTTAATTACATCCAGCTTCCGCTAATCTATTCTCTCCAAACATTACCGTCCCGTTTTGTTTATTTATGGCTCACGGGTTGTATTTATTTTACCCGTAAACGCAGCACTTTAGCGATCATGATTCGATGCTCCGTATAAAGGGTTCTAATAGAGCTTCGGTTCTGTTTGGGGACGAATAATCCAAGATTCGGGAATAAGCCGGATACTAACGACGCATGCGGCTGGTGAGGTTTGTTTGAGTGGTGTATGGTGGTGAGGAGGTGGGGGAGGCGGGGCAGAAAGGAGGGGGGGGGGGTTCCTGCCAAATCTGATCTGATGTGTCTGGAATGATCTCAGCCCCATTCCAGGTCTGGACGACAGCAGGGCAGCTGTTCACTGGGAGGGGAAAACACACACACACACACACACACACACACACACACAACATGGGGTTTTTTCTTTCTTTGTCTCGGAAATAGTGAATTAAATGCGGAAAATGTAGCAGTAATTATCCATTATTTGACAGATTCTATATACCCGGGGGGGTCTTAAAGGTTTTTTCAGGACAAGAAGGGGGTCTGTGGAAGGGGCCCCCAAAACGTGTTACAAAAAAAGGGATATAAAAACTACTGATATTAATAGTAACCAATCAATAATAGTTATTTTATAATAGGTTAATTAGTGCTGTATTGTTGTATATGCATCAATGTCTGTATATTTATGTATCTTGCATGAAAGCTAATTAGAATTTTTTTATAAAAAATTTTAAAAAAAGCTTTAATTTTAATTAAAATTATATATATAAATAAATATATATATATATATATATAATATATATATATATATATATATATATATATATATGAAATGCATAATAAATATATAGATACAGGCCAATCCAATAAAAGAAAAAGAAAAATTACGTAGTAAAAATGTGTAGGACCCTGTTTGAGGTCTTCTTGGCGCTTTCTCGTTCATACCGAGCACATGCTCTTTATTAATAACTTTTTTCTTGCATATCGTTTGACTCTGGATCAGTTCCTACTTGCTTTCGTGTTCTCGCAGTAGATGACACATCATAGCAACTATAAAACTTCACTATAAAACACCAATGTGTTATTTTTAGCACACCAGTCTCTTATTTTGCTGCTCTTTTTTTGGAATGATATTATTGATTAGATTTAACGATGGTATCTGAAAGGACCGAAAGTGGAGACTCCTTCCAAATAATGATCACACAAGGAAAGGAGATTTGTGGATAAACATGAGATGGTTTTGTTTGAATATTGTTTTTGATTATAATGATCTCCATTGCTCTGGAAAAATGGTGTTATAGATTTTGATGAGATTTGTGTGAGATTCTCCTTTTCAGGGTGTCGGGTAAGGTGGGTGTAGGTGGGTATGTGGGTAAGGTGTAGTAGGTAAGGCCTGGGGCGAAGTCAGCGTGAAAGATTAAGTAGGTTTGGTGGCATCCTATACAAATGTGTGGCAATTTAGGGAAGAACATTGAACAGGTAAATAAAGGATCAAAAAAGGGACACGAGATGCAAAACAAGAGAGCTTTAATAAGCAGATAATGAAGCTTTGATGTAGAAACCTGGAGCGGAGTGGTGGAAACCTAGAGCGGAGTGGTGGAACCCTGGAGCGGAGTGGTGGAATCCTGGAGCGGAGTGGTGGAATCCTGGAGCGGAGTGGTGGAACCCTGGAGCGGAGTGGTGGAAACCTGGAGCGGAGTGGTGGAACCCTGGAGTGGAGTGGTGGAACCCTGGAGCGGAGTGGTGGAATCCTGGAGCGGAGTGGTGGAAACCTAGAGCGGAGTGGTGGAACCCGGGAGCGGAGTGGTGGAACCCTGGAGCGGAGTGGTGGAATCCTGGAGCGGAGTGGTGGAACCCTGGAGCGGAGTGGTGGAACCCTGGAGCGGAGTGGTGGAACCCTGGAGCGGAGTGGTGGAACCCTGGAGCGGAGTGGTGGAAACCTGGAGCGGAGTGGTGGAACCCTGGAGCGGAGTGGTGGAACCCTGGAGCGGAGTGGTGGAAACCTGGAGCGGAGTGGTGGAACCCTGGAGCGGAGTGGTGGAAACCTGGAGCGGAGTGGTGGAACCCTGGAGCGGAGTGGTGGAACCCTGGAGCGGAGTGGTGGAAACCTGGAGCGGAGTGGTGGAACCCTGGAGCGGAGTGGTGGAAACCTGGAGCGGAAAACGGAAACCTGGAGCGGAAATCGGAAACCTGGAGAGGAGCGGCGGAAACCTGGAGAGGAGCGGCGGAAACCTGGAGCAGAGTGGTGGAAACCTGGAGAGGAGCGGCGGAAACCTGGAGCGGAGCGGCGGAAACCATGTACTCGGCGGTATCCTGGTGCACAGCAGAGATCCGAAGCTCGGTGGCACCCTCGGCGGAAACCTGGAGGTCGGTGACACCCTCAGTAAAAACCTGAAGAGGAGCGGGCACCACGGTGGAAACCAGAAGCAGGGCGGACAAAGCCTGGTTAGTGCCGTCAAGTTACCCCGGGATCCAGAACCAGATCCAGAACCCAACCCGGAAATCCGCGAGACCACCTGAAGTGAGCGTTCCCAAACCAGAAGTCGGTGCCGCGAGACCCAAAGGTCCGAGCCAAAGTCAAAGTTAGGTTCCTCAGTACATTGTAGATTTAGTTACGCACTGTAACCAGTAGGTGTCACTGTTCAAGAAATTTGTTGCATAGTGTCTTTGCTAAGATGCGAGACGGCATATATGCATATAGACTCCTATTCCGAGCGTATGTTGGGATTCTGTTTGGGCACAAACGCCATCTGATGTACCTACTCGGATTGTCATGTATCGAGCTTTTAATTCAGAGATCTTTTTAGTCGACTCCTGTGTTTATTTTATCGAGATCCACAGGAGGACTTAATTTCTGGAAACAGCTCACAAAAAAAAAAAACAGAATCAATTTTCAATTTCGTTTCCCGGGCATACTCGGAGCGCTGGCAAGCCCCCACGCTGGGCACGGTGGGTTTGCCCAAATCATTTTCAATTCATCTGCAGAATCTCTGCACGTCTCGCCGAGCTTTTGGCGCCAGCTCGCCTCGGAAAAATGATGACCCTCGTCTATTTGCATCCTTCACTGACAATTAGTGGCGGTGGTGGTGGGGGGGGGGGACTTAGTGGTGTTTTTGCCAGAGACGCTCGCATTCATCTGTATCCATTATTACAGCGAGAGAAGCGGCGATTCTCAAGGACTGACCATCTGGGCCGCGATGCGTACGGAGCTTTCGGTCCTGACGTCAAGTTTACGCCAAAAAAACCCCCCTGCTGTTTAATTGAGTTTGCCATCGGAATTCGACCTGGAATAAGACATGCACAGCGAGCTGAAACCCTCTTTAATCCCGGCTCCACTCCGGCGCCGTTTCCTATTCGTTTTCTTTTCTTGATGACATTTTACGCCTCGCCTTTACACGGCACTACTTTTTTTTCCCCTCCTTCTTCTTCTCTCCACCACTTTCTTATCTGCCCGATCCTTTTAATGATGGTGAGGTTAATCCACCGGAGGCCACAGTGAGCTTTTCTTCCTCACAGAAAGGTCACTGGACTCCAGAGTTATTGAAAACGCTTCAAAGCAAAGAAATGCCAAACCTTTCCCCAGTCCATTCAGCTGCTCAGAGTGTGTTCGTAAATGAACTTTACGCCCCCCACCCCCCCCCCAGCTGTCCCAATCTCCAGTGACGAGGTATTGATGATGATTATTATTCATATTACCATTATATACATGTTATATTTGATATTATATGTAATATAGTAATGTTGTGTACGATTATTATAATATAAATTACGCCATGAAGACTAAATATATCAGTAAATGTAAACTTTTGCTTTGTTTCCACACGGACGGCTGTAATTGCCGCATCGTGGTGGATTTTGGTGCTTGATTAAAGACTTTATCCGGGTTTGGTGTTGGGTGGGGGGGGTTGTTATAATTTGGGTACGGAAAGGCTGTCATGTATAAAGGTGTTTTCATTTTCGGGTCTCTTTTCCATCCATCCATTCAAATTGGTCAAAAATGCATTAATACGGCGTTAATCAAATGAAAACGAATTTTCATGAATGCATTATTAAGTGTAAACACTTAGTCGTTTGTTTTTTGGGTCTATTTTGGTAAACTTGGTAAAAGGCAAAGACTTGGACAGCGAGTGACTGGACCGAAGTTCTGTGGAGTCCGAATGTGATTGGGTAGAACATGCGCTCAGACGGCCTCACCCACACAGTCAAACATGGACACGAATGTGTAAAGGACTTTATTTTTTCTGCGTATGTGGTGGTCCAGCATTTAAGGCGCTGGGTTTTTGAGCATAAGGTTGGTGGTTCGAGCCCCAATTCTGCCAAGCTGCCACTGTTGAGGCCTGTTTGTGACCCCAGCTTCCTAGGATATGCGAAAACTGGGAGGCAGGTGGCCCAGTGGTTGAAGGCACTGATCGGAAGGTCGAGGGTTTGAGCCCGGGTACCGACACGGTTCCTTGAAGAGGGCCTTTAACCCTCCAGGGGGCGCCATATCATGGCTGACCCTGCGCTCTGAGATATATACGAAGAAAGAATTTCACAGTGCTGTAATGTATATGTGATATATCTCTGTTGCCTCTATAACATGGTCTTATTTGAAGGCACAGAATGTTATTCTGACCACGAGGATGGTTCCGAAAGCAACCTAGTGGATATTGATATTGATATTAACTTTTGGGGGGCACGGTGGTGTAGTGGTTAGCACGTTCGCTTCACACCACCAGGATCTGGGTTCGATTCCCGTCTCAGCCATGTGTGTGTGGAGTTTGCATATTCTCCGCGTTTCTCCCCGGTCCAAAAACATGCACGGTAGGTTGATTGGCATCTTGGAAAATTGTCCCTAATGTATGAATGTGCGTGTGTGTGTGTGTGTGTCTTGCGATGGGTTGGCATTCTATCCAACCGGATCACGGAAAAGGAAAATCTTTTAAAATAAAACACGACACGCTACTATTGGCACGGAGGACGGGGGGTATCTCAGTGGTTTAAGGTGCTGGGCTACTGATCGGGGGTTCGAGTCCTGGTTTCGCCATGCTTGGATCCTAGAACACGGCCCTATGCTCCAGGGGGCCCTGAGCTCTGACCACAGCTACCAAACAAGCTGGGATACAGGAAGAAAGAATTTCACTGTGCTGTATATGTGACAAATAAACGCTATTCTATTCTATTAGGGTAATGTTGCTTTATAGTATCTATAGTGTAGTTCAGGGGTGTGCAGACTTTTTTTTTTTTTCTCAGATATATATATATATATATATATATATATATATATATATATATATATATATATATATATATATATATATATATACCGCTATATTGTTCTCACTGCGCATACTCCACTTGTAAAGAAACTACCGAGTGATTTATTTTTTATATATAAAACATGTTCTAGTCTATTTTTCACACGGTGACCCAAACGATCAGCCCATACTCCTTACCTGATGTCCGACCGGCTAACGTGAACCGGCGCCCCGGATCGGCACGGTTACCGCACTGCGCCACTGCCCCGTCATTGCCTGTTAAGATAATCACACGCCATTTCCATTTGTAGGGAAGGCGCCTCTACACGCGGCCCTGTCTCGGACACGTTTCGAATCCCGGGCGCCGCCTGACACGTCCTGACAGAGGAGCACAAGCAGGAACAGCCGCTGACCTGACAGCATATTAAACAGAGCCGCATCGACTGCACCACCTGCGTCCATTAGCAAAGGTCAGCATTATTGCAGACAGACCTCCTGTCAATCACTCCTTTTCCTCTTCCAGATTCGCACCATCTGTTATGTTAGGTACGCGAGTTTGGCACTGTGGAGAAAGCACAAAAAAAACAAATGGCACATGTTGTGAAAGGCGTAAATTTTAGGGTTATCGGTTAAATCTTCTTAAATCTTTTTTTTACATTTTTTTTACATTTGCTGCCACTTCTTGAATCTCAGGTTGTTGGCGTTTAGAAATGTATATTATTAGTAATAATAATAATGATAATAATAATAATAATAATAACTTAATAATAATAATACTACTACTACTACTACTAATAATAATAATAATAAAACATTTTTAAAAAACGTTATTTGCCACTTCTTGAATCTCAGGTTGTGGGTGTTTTTAGCTAAAATGCTTTCTTAAAGTCTAAAATTTAGAAATGTATAATAATAATAATAATAATAATAATAATAATAATAATAATAATAATAATAACAATAAATAAATAAATAAAAATTAAATAAACGTTATTTGCCAATATCAAGTTGTGGGCGTTTTTAGCTAAAATGTTTAATTTAGAAATGTATATTATTAATAATAATAATATAATAATAATAAATGACAATAGTAAAAAAAATAATAATGACATTAAATAATATTAATAATAAGAATAAGATAATACTAATATTGTTAAAATATAATTAAAAAAATAATAATAAATGATTATTTTTTTACATTTTTTGCCACAGTTTTCCAATTCCAATTATTTTTCAATTATCACTACATTTGGCAAAGATCATGTCTAAAGTAAACCTTACCAAACATTTAGAACGTATCCGGAATACGCCAAGCAATTTTTCCGAAAACGCTCGATGAATCTGATAACGTACTTGGCAAACTTGGCAAGAGGCCGTGTCTTAGCAATGACACAACGTGGTTACCATGTTCAGCACCACGGTCAGTGGCTTAGTGTTTGTTTTAATTATAAAATATGGGACGTGGCTCCTTTAAGAATTGTGTTCCGGTTGCTTTTCCATATAAACTGGTGATACAGTGTTTATGTTATACGGAAGCACTTTTTTTGCGTTCAGTAAAAATGCGCTTTATTGCAGTAATACGGATTTGGGAATGCGATGCGCTTGCGTAAGGTTCCATACGGTAATATACGCTAATATAGTGAGGAGATCGTACCTGTTGTGAATGCGCAGATAGTAGGTGTAATTCGGGGGAAATTTAGGAAGCGTGAGTGAAGGAGCAGAACACTCACATAGTAATGCACACTGCGTTAATCACACGTTAATAACATTAGTGGCGTTAAAGTGGATTTGCGTTAACGGGATAATAACGCCTTCACTTTGACAGCCCTAATTAAAACGTCATTTTTTTTGGCAGGGGTAAAAATGTAAGATTTGGCTTAATTTAATTATATATAGCTAGAATAGAATAGCCTTTATTTGTCACATGCATTATATAATATAAACATTTACAGACACCCTTATGCAGAGCGACTTACACCTGCGCAATTGAGGGTTAAGGGCCTTGCTCAAGGGCCCACTCGTGGCAGCTTGGTGTTGGGGGGATTAGAACCTGCGAATCTGGTCCAGAGGTCAATGCCTTTACCAATGAGGTACCAATACATTGCCCCTGGAGCACAGGGGGTTAAGGGCCTTGCTCAAGGGCCCACTAGTGGCAGCTTGGTGTTGGGGGAGATTTGAACCTGCAATCTTCTGGTCCAGAGGTCAATAACTTAACCACTGAGGTATGGATACGGTGCACCTAGAGCCCAGAGGGTTAAGGGCCTTGCTCAGGGGCCCACTCGTGGCAGCTTTGTGTTGGGGGGGATTTGAACCTGCTATCTTCTGGTCCAGAGGACAATACCTTAACCACTGAGCTACAGATACGGTGGAGCACAGAGGGTTAAGGGCCTTGCTCAAGGGCCCACCCGTGGCAGCTTGGCGATACTGGGGCTCGAACCCCCGACCTTCCGATCAGTATCCCAGCGCTAACTCCGTGAGCTAAGATCTACCCGGCGCAGTCAAATGCGACCTTTCTCCAGCCTTTCTTTAACCCCCGGTGCTACAGCACCCAGTTGGATGTGACGTGTGCACAAAACGAATATTCGCTGTATAAACAACGCTTGGAATCGCACCCCTGTAAACCCTCTTTGCACCCCCCGCAACTTTTATTCACATTTAAAGGGATGGAAATGCTTATGGAGTTAAATCCCAGGTGACTGAGATGCCGCCACGAATTTTACATAAGCTCAGCAAATCCTGCTTGATATTTAAACACATGAGATAAGGTCACATGCTTGACTTTGATGATGCAACCCCACCCCCCCCCCGACCCCCCCCCCCCCCCCAAAAAAAAAACTAAATGTGACTCTCGAACATGCATTTCAGCGACCTTGAGTGGTAAATGATCCCTCAGAACAAAGCTCGAGAGTCTTGGAGAAGCCGACACTTACATTAACGTATCTATTTTGCGTCTGCTTTTTCCCCCCTTCGCTCTGCCGGGGCCCTCCGGAGTCACGCCTGGATGACGACGGTTTGTACAGAAAAACCCCGACGACGTTGTTAAAATGCTAATAAAGATCTTTGATATTTGACAAACCATTAATAAAGCTGCACGGTGACCTTTTGAAATTCAGCTCACCCTGTCTGAGGCGAAGCGGATCAATGGAGCGTAAAAGCAGCGAGAGGGATCTGGATATTTAAACAGCAATACGGGCTGTTCGTGAAATTGTTATTAGGAAGGCGACGGAGGGTAGAAAAGTCAAAGTAAAAGAACGGAAACCCTCCCGAGTTCAGGAGCGCGACTCCGAGGGCGGAATTTGATTTCGCGCCGAGGGATTTGTATTCCGGCGATGGAAAGCAGGACGGATTAGACTCGTTACGCCCCGCTGTTTCTCCCGAAACAATCGGGCTGAATATTCATGCGCCGCTCGGACGGATAAATAGTCATTATAACATAATCATTTGTATTAATATGCGGGAAAACGTTTCCTGCCTTTGATGAATCATGGAACGATTTATTCGTGAGCTACGGAAAAATAAACACCGCTTCACAGACAGGGTTTTGGGGTCTGCCAGGATTATTTATTTATTTATTTATTTTATACATGCTTTAATACTTGTAGCTAAATGTGTTTCATTTAAACCTTAATTACTCGTTAACAATCATTCATTCATTCATTCATTCATCTTCTACCGCTATATCCGATCTTCCCTCGGGTCACGGGGAGCCTGTGTCTATCTCGGGTGTCTATGGGCATTAAGGCAGGATACACCCTGGATGGAATGCCAACCCATCACAGGACACACACACACACACACACACACACACACAATCACACACTAGGGACAATTTTCCAAGATGCCAATCAACCTACCCTGCATGTTTTTTGACCGGGGAGGAAACCGGAGGACCCGGAGAAAACGGGGAGAACATGCACAAACTCCACACACACATGTCCGAGACGGGAATCGAACCCGGAACCTGGCGGTGTGAGGCGAACGTGCTAACCACTAAGCCACCGTGCCCCTTTTCTGTTAACAATCAAGCCGATTAAATTAAATGAACCCATTCCACGACTGGTCTGGATTCAAAGCTGGATCTACTCCCGCATCTTGCTTCGGGATCCGACGTATTCCGTCTAATCTCGTTTCGGTTCCTCGTTTTCATCGTTTGCGTAATGTGCCAGATCTGTTCACCTGAAAGTACTTTACATAGCTACGTTTGCACATTATCCCATTTAAAACGCTTCCCTTTGCGGAGTTCCTGCTACTTACATTTCCATTTGTGGCATTTGGCAGACGCCCTTATCCAGAGCGACTTACAATTGAGCAATT
>JACRUU010000026.1:16294481-16316981 GCA_030449085.1 Kryptopterus vitreolus
ACGGCGATTCGTTCAACAAGATGAGGCTTTTTGGTTTCTAAAGAACGGCAAGAAACGCCGTCAGTGGACGCTCGTGAATGTTAACTTATGTTGGGAAGGTTACTTTGGAAATGTAATAGACTCCATGTTACAAATGACCCTATTCAAAATGTAATAAGTAGCATAACTACCTTTTGATTATTTTCATTTGGCCACTAGGGGGCACTTTAAGTTAACATTCTAAGAAAAGCAATTTTTAGGCAATATTTCTCGAAAAATGAAACTGCAGCAAATTTTTACCTGAAATTGTTCAGATGTAACATTTTTTTCTCAGTAACTGTAACGAATTACAGTTAAATCACGTAACGCCGCTATTCTAGTTACTCTCCACCGGTCTGGACCGGTGCGGCATTTGTTAAACCCCCTTACATTTACAGTATTTGGCAGACGACCTTATCCAGAGCGACTTACAATTGAGTAATTGAGCTTAAGGGCCTTGCTCAAGGGCCCACTAGAGCCAGCTTGGTGGTGGTGTGGTTTGAACACATGATCTTCTGGTCCAGAGGACAACACCTTAACCACTGGGCTACCACCTGCCTATCCGGAGCGACTTACATCTGAGCAATTGAGGGGTAAGGGCCGTACTGAAGGGCCCTTGAGTGGCAGCTTGGTGGTGGTGTGGTTTGAACCCATGATCTTCTGGTCCAGAGGACAATGGGTTAACCACTGGGCTACCACCTGCCTATCCAAAGCGGCTTACAATTGAGCAATTGAGGGTTAAGGGCCTTGCTAAAGGGCCCACTAGAGGCAGCTTGGTGGTGGTGGGGTTTGAACCCGTGATCTTCCGGTCCAGAGTACAATGGGTTAACCACTGGGCTACCACCTGCCTATCCAGAGTGGCTTACAACTGATTGTTACAATTGAGGGTTAAGGGCCTTGCTTAAGGGCCCACTAGTGGCAGCTTGGTGGCGGTGGGATTTGAACTTGCGATCTGCTGGTCTAGAGGCCAATGCCTTAACCACTGAGCTTATGTTGTATGTACTCCATACAGAACTCTAATGCAGAACATCCCCCCTGGTGTGTATGAACACTAGTGCATGTGAGTAGTGCAGTAAAAGGAGGCGGTTCGGCGTGTCGGAGTAATAGATTGCGTGTGTAAGAGACTGTCAGATCTGATCTACTGCTTTAATGTTCCGGCCTGTTGTGGGAATATAACGTCAAAGCCAGGATTGAGACTGGAGAAGGTCTGATGACATACACGAGCGGTAACAAACAAACAACAACAACAACACATCACTGCTGTCCTGACACTAAACCAGATTTTCATTTTGGTTTTTTTATTGTCCTGAAAGCTTTTTAAAATTACTTTAAATGTGATTTTACCAAACAAGACTCAAGTCTCAGATTGTCCTTCTTGGCTGGAAATAATTGAATTTAACATTAAAAAGGTATGGGGGGCACGGTGGCTTAGTGGTTAGCACGTTCGCCTCACACCGCCAGGGTCCGGGTTCGATTCCCGTCTCGGCCATGTGTGTGTGGAGTTTGTGCATGTTCTCCCCGTGCCTCAGGGGTGTTTTTTTCCAGGTTCTCCGGTTTCCTCCCCCGGTCCAAAAACATGCACGGTAGGTTGATTGGCACCTTGGAAAATTGTCCCTAGTGTATGAATGTGTGTGTGTGTGTGTGTGTGTGTGTGTGTCCTGCGATGGGTTGGCATTCCATCCAGGGTGTATCCTGCCTTAATGCCCATAGACGCCTGAGATAGGCACAGACTCCCCGTGACCCGAGGGAAGATCGGATATAGCGGTAGAAGATGAATGAATGAATTTATTTTTGTTTTAATACTAGTACTTGTGTTATAAACGAAAAGTTCATACCATATTCATACCAAACTGTTTCTAGTACAAGTCTTTTGTAACAGCGCACATGTACTGAAAGCAATCCTTGTCTTAAAATATGAGTTTCCTCCTGAGCATGTTACAACTGAGCAATTGAGGGTTAAGGGCCTTGCTCAAGGGCCCACTAGAGCCAGCTTGGTGGTGGTGGGGTGGACAGCAAGTTTGTTTAGTCTCCGTCTCGCATTTTGTCACTGGGGAGATTAAAGCTTATTGGTTAATGGATTAGCCTCTGGACCAGAAAGGTACAAATTCCACCACCACCAAGCTGCCACTAGGGGGCTCATGAGCAAAGTCCTTATCCCAGTCAGTGTGTATAAGGGCGTCTGCCAAACGTCGCAAATGTTTGTCTGTCTATCTGTCTGTCTGTCTTTTAGTCTATCTGTCTGAATGCTGCCTATCTATCTGGATCTGTCTGTCTGTCTTTTAGTTCATCTGTCTGTCTGTCTGTCTATCTGTCTGTCTGTCTGTCTGTCTGAATCTGTATCTATCTATATATCTGTCTGTCTGTCTGTCTTTTAGTTAGTCTGTCTGTCTGTCTGTCTGTCTGTCTATCTATCTATCTGTCTGTCTGTCTATCTATCTATCTATCTATCTATCTATCTATCTATCTATCTATCTATCTATCTATCTACAGTGGCAAGAAAAAGTATGTGAACCTTTTGGAATTTCATGGTTTTCTGAATAAATTTGTCATAAAATGTTATCTGATCTTCATCTAATTCATTGGTATTGACAAACACAATGTGTCTAAAAATAATAACACCAAAAAAATCCGATCTTTCTTGTCTTTATTGAACACAATCATTCAACATTCAAAATAGCAGTGGAAAAAGTAAGTGAAACCTTGAGTTAATGACCTCAAAAAAGCTAATTGGAGTTAATTGTTTTTAGCACACCTGGATTAGATTATATATTGTTAAGATAATAAGTTTGGAGGTGTGGACTACAGATACTTTGACTGATAAAAACTTCTCAAACCTTTGGAGTTTGCTCTGCACAAGAACAACATGATTATGCGAGCCATGCCTCGCCAAAAAGAGCTTTCAGAGGACCTACCATCAAGAATTGTTGATGTACATGAAGCTGGCGAGGGTTACAAAGTTATTTCAAAGACGTTAGAAATTCACCAGTCTACAGTTCGGCAAACAATCTACAAATGGAGACAATTTGGGACTGTTGCTACTCTACCTAGAAGTGGGCGCCCCGTCAAAATGACACCAAGAGCACAACGAACACTCATCAATGAGGTAAAGAAACAACCCCGAATGACAGCCAAAGATTTGAAGGCATCATTGGAACTTGCTAACATATCTGTTCATGAGTCTACAATACGTAAAACACTGAACAAGCAGGGTATCCACGGCAGGACACCGCCAAGGAAGCCGCTGCTTACTAAAAAGAACATTGCTGCACGCCTTAAGTTTGCAAAAGAGCACATTGACACTCCACAGCGGTATTGGCAAAATGTTTTGTGGACTGATGAAACTAAGATTGAACTATTTGGAAAAAACACACAGCACTACATCTGGCGTAGAAAGGGCACGGCATATCGTCATGACAACATCATCCCAACTGTAAAGTATGGTGGAGGAAGCATTATGATTTGGGCCTGCTTTGCTGCATCAGGGTCTGGCCAGCTTGCAATCATTGAGGGGAAGATGAATTCCCAAGTATATCAGACAATTCTTCAGGATAATGTGAGAATGTCTGTACATCAGCTGAAACTGTGTAGAAAGTGGGTGATGCAACAGGACAACGACCCAAAACACCGGAGCAAGTCCACAACAGAATGGCTTCAGAAAAACAAAATCCGCCTTTTGGAGTGGCCGAGTCAGAGCCCAGACCTCAACCCAATAGAGATGCTATGGATTGACTTGAAGAGGGCCGTACACATGAGACGTCCAAACAATATGACAGAGCTAAAGCAGTTCTGCCAGGAAGAATGGACTAAAATTCCTCCTCAGCGATGTGCAGGTCTGATCCACAGCTACAGGAAGCGCCTGGTTGAGGTTATTGCTGCCAGGGGGGGTCAACCAGTTATTCATTCTAAGGTTTCACTTACTTTTTCCACTGCCATTTTGAATGTTGAATGATTGTGTTCAATAAAGACAAGAAAGATTGGATTTTTTTTAGTTATTATTTTTGGTGTTATTATTTTTAGCCACATTGTGTTTGTCAATACCAATGAATTAGATGAAGATCAGATAACATTTTATGACAAATTTATTCAGAAAACCATGAAATTCCAAAACGTTCACATACTTTTTCTTGCCACTGTATCTGTTTGTCTGTCTGTCTGTCAGAAAGGTTCAAATTCAACCACTACCAAGCTGCCACTAGGGGGCTCGCGAGCAAAGGCCTTTTCCCAGTAAGTGTGTATAAGGGCGTCTGTCAAATAAGGCCTTTGTCGCAGTGTCTGTATAATCTATCTGTCTATCTATCTATCGTATCTGTCTATCTGTCTGTCTTTTATCTATCTGTCTGTCTGTCTATCTATATATCTCTGTCTGTCTATCGTCTGTCTGTCTGTCTATCTGTCTGTCTGTCTGTCTTTTAGTCTATCTATCTATCTGTTTGTCTGTCTGTCAGAAAGGTTCAAATTCCACCACCACCAAGCTGCCACTAGGGGGCTTGCGAGGAAAATCCATTATCCCAGTCAGTGTGTATAAGGGCGTCTGCCAAATGTCGCAAATGTCTGTCTGTCTGTCTGTCTATCTATCTATCTATCTGTCTGTCTGTCTGTCTAGTCTAGTCTCTGTCTGTCAGAAAGGTTCGAATTCCACCACCACCAAGTTGCCACTAGGGGGCTTGCGAGCAAATCCCTTATCCCAGTCAGTGTGTATAAAGGCGTCTACCAAATGTCTGTCTGTCTGTCTGTCTATCTATCTATCTATCTGTCTGTCTGTCAGAAAGGTTCGAAATGTACTGCACAAAATGTACTGCACAAGTGTGAAAACGTAGGTTTTGTTTTGTGCATGAAATCGCGGCCACTTCCTGTCATCCAAAACGTTTTTACATCAGTTTAGCGATACAGATCTCTTTATGTTTCACGTACAGTTTCGAGATTTTCCCTTAAAAGGAGAAAATCATGACAATTCCACACATTGTAAGAAAAGAATACATTGTCTAGTGTGTTTCTTAATTGCAGACATTTGTTCAAGTTAAAACACGTAGAAAAGGTGTTACATATTACATATAAACATGTGAAAATGTGAAATTTAATTTAGTGCGATTTTATTTGATTTTATTTAGTCAAATCGAATCTATGACTCGATATATAAAAAGTGTATCATTTGATTTCATCTATTGTATTGTTTATTTAAACCAAGCAGGGCGTTTCATTTAAAATGGTTTTGCATATAGTCCGCCCTGACTGTACCGAAAAACGAACCAAATAAATAATAATAATAATAATAATAATAATAATAATAATAATAATAGCAATAAAAATAATAATGTGTCGTCCTTAGCGCTTTTTTGTAATACGAACTCGAGATTTTCGCATGTATTCGCATCGGAGACATAAACCGTATTGCAGCATTTCCATTTCTAAGCGAGCGCGACAAATCCACCCCTAAGCGTCACATAAAGAACCCGCGTAATTGTTCTCTCGCTTTTTTTTTTTTTCAATTTCACCGCTTCAGTTTCTCAATAACAGCGAGATTTCGATCCTATCAGCAGAGTGGATTACTGAAGCCTTTGAGAAAAAAAGAATGGTGAAGGAAACAGGCTCTTTATTTTCCCCCACTAACACGAAGCATGGCCTGACCTCGGGTCCGTGCTCTCGGGCAGGAGATGGGATTCAGGCTGCGGGGACTCGACGCCGGGGCGAGACTGGGATTAGACTGGATGTCTTCAAAGTCTTCGCTTCAATTCAAGTCGGGCTCTGAAGACCCTTTATTCCCATTCTCCTGCTCTTCTTCTGTTCTGTTCAGTTCAGTAGTCAGTTTTAATCCCGCAGACACGTGTCGGCCCTATAAGGAAACCCGGTGTTGCTGTTCTGCTAATCTGAGCTCCTGAGGGATGTTAATGAAGGTTCGCTTTTATGTCTTTCCAAAAGAATCCAGAATTGAATTTCGGTGAGTATTTACTGCGTGTTGGCGATCTGCTGAAAATGATGTGGTTATGAAAAGCACTCCGTAAACATGATAAACGATGGAGCAAGTGAAGTAAAAACTTGCTTGCATGGACCTTTAAAAATAAAACGATGATATTTAAAAATATGGTTTTGAAATGCTGCAGTAATTAATCCGATTCCAATAGTTCGAACAAAATGTAAACATAAATAAATAGAAATATTTATAGAAATAAGTATCTATCGCTACAACATTGAAAAGCAAAAACAAAAACTTTTTTACCCATAGTTTTTTAATACTATTAGCCTTTTAATTTCTCCGTGCGACTTTGTCATTTTCTCCACCTATAAATTGGTCGACATGCGTTTCTGGAATTGAAATATAATGAGGAAGGTATTCACTCAGAAGGTCAGGGGTTAAAGCATTGGAATCTCCAAGCTACATCTTTTGGGGCCCTTGAGCGAGGCCCTTAGCCCTCTTTGTGTTTCAGGGTGCTGTGACGTGACAAACCCTGAGCCCTGATTTCCTAACATCACTGGGTTGTCCAAAAAAAAAGAAAAGAAAAAAAGAATTTAACTTTCTTTTCCCTTTTTTCCCTTTTTTCATTTTTCACTCTTTAATTTTCTTTCCTTTTTTGCAAAAAAAGTACTGAATCATTAAAAATGTGCTAAATGAAAGAATGGTTAATACAAATATGTTAATTTCTAAATATAATGGTATAATTTTTTTAATTATCAGTAATAAATATAATGGTATAATTTTTTTAATTATCAGTAATAAATATAATGGTATAATTTTTTTTTAATTATTAGTAAAATAATAATGGTATATATATATATATATATATATATATATATATATATATATATATAAGATATATATATATATATATATATATTATAGTAATAAATATATATATTTTAATTATCAGTAATAAATATAATGGTATAATTTTTTTATTAATTATCAGTAATAAATATAATGGTCCCTTTTTTACAAGGTATATATATTTTACTATATAATTTTAATTATCAGTAATAATATAATGGTAATATATATATATATATATATAATATATATATTTTTTTTAAATTATCAGTAATAAATATAATGGTATATATATATATATATATATATATATATATATTTTTTAATTTTTTTTTTTTTTTTTTAATAAATATATAAGTATATAATAATTATATAATGGTATATATATAATATATATATATATTATATATTTTGAATTATAAGTAATAAATATAATGGTATAATTTTTTATTATAAGTAATATATAAATGTTTTTTTTTTGTAAAATGATCAGTAATAATTATAATATAGCACCTTCTTCCCATCTGATTCGCTTTGTTCCGTGTCTGGCATTTTCTGTTTTTTTGCGTGCTTTGCGTTTTTGTTTTTTGTTTTTTTAATATGTTGGTTCTGATTCTGTACCAGTTATTGTTATTGTTATTATGTACTGTTTCCTTTTTTTTCACAAACAAGTTTGCTCTTTGGGGAGGGCATCTCAGTGTCTGTTATTTTCTGTTTTGTTTCTGTGTTTTTATGTCCATCCCTTTGTGGTTGCTCCGCCTTTAACTCTCTTTTTAGGTGGAGCCACTGATTGATTGAAAGTGGCCCTGAACCAATAGGAAGCTCGGATCTCACCTCAAGAGGCGGAGCATCCCGTTTAAAAGCAGAATCCTGAAGCCCTTCCAAAGGGGAGGAAGAAACTGAAGGAGTGCTAAGTATGCTAAGTATGCTAAGTATGCTAAGTATGCTAAGTATGCTAAGTATGCTAAGTATGCTAAGTATGCTAAGTATGCTGCGGCCAGTTTGCGGCCAGTTTGCGGCCAGTTTGCGGCCAGTTTGCGGCCAGTTTGCGGCCAGTTTGCTAGTCTTTGGCCAATTTGCTAAGTTTGCTAGTCTTTGGCCAATTTGCTAGTTTGCTAGTTGTTGTGGTTTATCTACTTGTTTGTTTCGTTGTTGCTTGTTTGCTAGCGTTCTTGTCTAATTGCTAGCTACTCTGTCTGTTTGTTGCTAGCTTGTTTGTTTGTGTTCATACTAGCACTTAGTTTGAGAACAGGTAAGAATGTACGCGCACCTACATCCCACCACGTAGGTATTAGTAATTGTTTAGACGGCAGGTGCCACCCCTTGTATTTTAGCCTAGTGTAGTCATCTACTTATTGCTGTTCAGGTAAAGTCCAAAATACATCCTAGATTAGTGCACTTTTTTACGTCTTTATTTCTTTGTCACCATCAATGTTTACTAACTACAGTGTCTTGTCTTGTGTTCTTTTGTTGTGTTTATGTACCATACACAGTTTCCTTTTAAAACCAATAATCACTATTCATCCTATTTCTATCCAAACAACCCACAAACATACATTGTTGTCGTTTCCGCACTTCAAGGGCCTAGCCTCTAGAGGCCGCTCTCATCGTAAACTATCATTATGTATTTCTGATGAAAGATGTTCGTTCTGGCACATATTAATTATTCGTGCTAATTAATCAGTCGAGGTGTAATCCACATCCCTCTCCGAGTGTCACATGGTCCTCCAGTTGAAGGCATCTCCATCATGGAGGTAGGACGTCGAGATCAGGAGCAGGATTTCCCGGTGCTCACACCCCCATCCCAGTTTAACGGATGGGTGTTTGCCTCGGTGGCCCAGTAAACAGTAAATGACTTTGCTCTTGACACACGGCGCGTGATCAAAGACAACAGTGGAGGGCGGCGGAGTGGAGCGCGATCAATATCCCTACTCAAACGGAACTAAAAGGAGTGTCAGCCTGCTGACCGACGTACTGTTGGCACGTGTTTTCTTTTTCTTTTTCTTTTTTTTTTTTACTCCTTCAACAAAATCTGTCCGTGGAGAGGAAAAAAGCTTGGACAAATAAAAGGACCAATCTCTAAAGCTCGATGGAACAAACTAATCATGGGGATTCGGGCTCGATTGAGCCGGAAAAGCAGCAACGGGGTCTATGACCCGTGTCAGTACTTAGCAAGGTCGTGGCAAAGTCGTTTACGTCTCTACGGTCCAAACTGTGTTGTGCAATAACAACAATAAAAGCCTGGTCGAGAGCCGGGTTTTTCGAATCCGGAATTCTGAAATCATCCGCAAAAGATTGAATGTTTTCTTTACGGCGTCATCGGACGAGATTGGATACAAAGTGATACAGATCCGATCACTTTTGCCGAATGTTTTCCCTCAGACGCCTTAAAACCAGGCAGCAGGACTCGCTATTGACTGTCCAGGCAATTCTCGATTCACAATGCGGAGAATATCGCAATTACGGCAGTGAACTTTCGTACAAAAGGGTATGAGTTCAAATCCCAACCAGTTATACAAAGCGAGCAGTGTTGGGAGGGTAACTTTGGAAATGTATAATATAAGTAAATATAATAAATAAAGAA
The DNA here is from genome assembly GCA_030449085.1 of Kryptopterus vitreolus. Classification (NCBI taxonomy): domain Eukaryota; kingdom Metazoa; phylum Chordata; class Actinopteri; order Siluriformes; family Siluridae; genus Kryptopterus; species Kryptopterus vitreolus. The sequence goes on from JACRUU010000026.1 coordinate 16,303,844, forward strand.
AATAAAGAAATATAATAAGTAGTGTAACTTTACAATGTCTTTATAAAAGTGAAGTAGCTGTCCAATTTAAAGTAACAAAGTAAAGTAACATTTGTCCACTAGGGGGCACTTGATAAAAATAGCATCCTATGGTCAAAAAGATTTACAGATCAGAAGCATATTATGGTTCGATTCCCGTCTCGGCCATGTGGGTGTGGAGTTTGTGCATGTTCTCCCCGTGCCTCAGGGGGTTTTTCTCTGGGTTCTCTAGTTTCCTCCCCGGTCTAAAAACATGCACGGTAGGTTGATTGGCACCTTGGAAAAAGTGTCCCTAGTGTATGAATGTGTGTGTGTGTGTGTGTGTGTGTGTGTGTGTGCTGCGATGGGTTGGCATTCCATCCAGGGTGTATCCTGCCTTAATGCCCATAGACGCCTGAGATAGACACAGACTCCCCGTGACCCGAGGGAAGATCGGATATAGCGGTAGAAGAGTGAATGAATGAATGAACGCCGTTAAGGGCCTTGTTTAAGAGCCCTCTAGTGGCAAATTGGTGATGGTGAGTTTTAAATATATACAATTATCTCGATCCGTACATATATGCGATCTCATTTCCAAACGACGGCGATTCACTTGCGAGTATCGTCTAGTGTTTACGTCTGCGTCGGAAAAATTAACTGCACGTCACATCGATGCAGAGCGCAGGGCTGTGATTGGTCGGCTCGGCCAGTGTAGAGCCGTAGACATTCTGGCATATTCCGCCATTTTAGTGAAGAAACAAACAAGCCAAAAGGATCATCGAAGAACCTCCATTGCAGGAATTCACCATTGTTGATACAGTAAAATCCCAAAACACTATGAAGAAAGTCAAACACCACACCACCGCCAACTAGTGTTTGGGAATAGTCACTGCAGGGCGACGCAGAAGTATAAACGCTCACGACGGAGTCACGGCGTTTACTCCACACAGAAGTAAAAACCAGCCTCGGTACGTTCACATAATTCTACGTTCACACGCTATTTCTATTTTTAAAATAGTTATTGGTAAACTATTTTTGTTACTTCAGCACTTTAACTGATTTTCCTGTTTTGCTTTTTTTTGTACATGAGTGCAATAGATATTTGTTGATAAAATGCAAGAGAATCGTGATCTCAATTCCCCTGGAGAAAAATCGTGCAGAACCTGCGATCTTCTGGTGCAGAGGCCAATGCCTTAACCAGCTTCCAACAATACCAACATTTGTACCTTGATACATTACCTAGATTAAGTATCACGATACCAATACTAAATCGTTACTATGTCAAAACAAATCCCAATTAAAAACAAGCTAAATAATAGATATTGATTTTATTTATTAATAAACCCAATGAATAATTCATATATAAAGAAACCCCAACACTAAATGTGTGCTGTCTCAGGAAACAAAGTAAAAATCAAATACGTCATATAAAATAAATTGCAATTTTAAACTGTTTACAAAAAAAACCCCATAATGTGCTCACGCTGCCCTCTATAGTCCAACACTTGACACTACAGCCATCATTTTTGAAGTATCACTACTAATAATAAAATGTAGAATCGTATCGTATTTTTGAAACAAGGTATCACGATACCTTTCTAGTACCGATATATCATTTAACTGTATATGTATATGAATGAACCATATCCCGAGCTGTCCAATCAAATTTCACTAGCCATTCGAAATGCCTTCCCATTACACCAGGGGTGGGCAAACTACGGCCCGGGGGCCACATCCGGCCCCTTGGTCCTTTTAATCCGGCCCGCTGAACTGCTTTGGCTTCTTTGCCGCACCAGAAGAAAGTATAACCGCACAGCAGTGATGACATGCTGTGCGTGAGAAAAATGAAGGAAAAATACAGTGATTTTTTTTTGTTTATTTTCCTTAAATAGAATATCTTTATTCTTTGGTAGCATAATGAACATGATATCATTTACCGCTCTTTACAAGTGGAAAAATTTATATTGAACACAAGTTATGTTCAACGTTATTGTGGGTTCGGCCCACGAACACATCACAGGTTTTTCATGTGGCCCTTTGGAAAATATAATTGCCCACCCCTGCATTACACGGTTCCTCTACATGAAGGGAATTTCTCATGTATGTCATGCTCCTACAGCATAATTATTGACGTTTAAACCTGCTGTAAATAACGTTTGGTTTGTTTTCATCCTTGGTGTTTATTTCTTTCATTTCCTATATACTATATATCTTTATTTATCTACTAACATCGTGAAAAAGCTGTTCAGAACGGATTCCAAGACGGATCGTACATCTAAAGTGCGAGGAATCCTGCGTTAGGATTAAGAGTCGCTCGTAAGGGAAAGAGAATTCCTTGTTGCTTCCTCTGGACGTTCGTGTAAACAAGCCATAAACGAATGAGCAGCGAACACGCTGTCATTTGCATTTATATCACTTTAATTAAATGCGTTTTCCCAAACGCAAGAACGATTGCGCCAAATGGAATTAAGCTCTAAGAGAGCGAAGCATGCGGCGGCGGCGGCGCTCGGTCCGACTCGCTTCACGTGATGGCGAGTATTGACATGAAGTGGTCCGGGAGGACACGGCTTACCATGGCAGATTAGAAAAGCAACAAAATATTTCATCATCGCTTCAGAGCCTCTCCTGTGATATAGACGCATGTAAATCTATTATAATACACATCACTTATGGGGATTATCAACCCGACGTTCTCTTCTGTACATGTAGGGAGTTCAGTGGGGAAGGCTTTGGACCCTAAGGTCACGGTTGCAAATCCCTCCAGTGGGACACTAGTGGGCCCTTGATCAGGGCCCTTTCTCCTTAGTTTCTCTGGATAAGGCCAAATTCTGTACATGTATTTTTATTTATATTGGACCAGTTTAATATGTAAAGTGTATGTTGCTACTATGAATGCAGCAATAAAGTCAATGTCATTCATTGCTGTATTTCTGTAGCCTTTTCACGTATCTGTACGTTTACGGAAATATTTCCATTTCAGGAGAATTGAACTTTGGCTACATTTTAAAAGTCAACACTTTTACTCGGCTAATAGAAAACAAACCCGGATATTTTGTTTATGCAACAGTACTGGATAGATTTATGTTCTTTCGAGTGTTCCGGGTTGTAGAGAGACACCGAGCATAGAACGTGGATGCCCGAGTCGGCGAGGGCACTCGGGCGGCTCGTGTGTGTAACGGAAGACACACCAAGGAACCGGGATCAAACAAAGGGGTTTTTATTTTTCCGGAAAGTAGAAGAACAAAAAGCAGAAAACTCCGATGGAGTGAAATAATGCGGGCGTACGTCCCTGTACGGCCCGAATTGAGATCGCGGAACCGGAGGAGCCTCCGTAGAGACGGAGCGCGCCGGCTCAGCGGCGAGCGAGGTCGCGCCCACGGGACTTGGGAGTCTGGGCAGCTGGAGCCGGCAGGAATCGTACCTGATTAGAAAATCAGAGAGGAAAAGGTTAGTAGCGTTTTTACCCTTAGGAGGATTCGAGTCCGTGTCTTCGTCCTGACATTAAACGAGCCCGGACGCCGGAATGAAAGGCAGACTGGTTTAAATGGCCAAGCTACTGATGGCCGGAATTAGCTCCAGCTGGCACTCATCAGTAGCTTGGTGATTGAGAGCGAGGGAGCTCCGAACTGGGAGGAGGCATGGTTGTGACATCACCCCCCCCTCCAGGGACCGCTCCAGAGGGCCTGATGCGATGGCGGCGCGGGGGTCGACCTCGCCCTCGGGGCCCGGGCCAGTTGGGGTGTGACCTGTGGAACTCCTCCAGAAGGTTGGGGTCCAAGATATCCTCCCGTGGGACCCAAGCTCTTTCCTCAGGTCCGTATCCTTCCCAGTCCACCAGGTATTCCAGTCGGCCCTGGCGCCGCCTTGACCTCAGTAGATCCTGCACCTTGTATGCCGGACCGTCCTCGGTGATAAGAGGCGGAGGTGGATCATCCCGTCGTAAGGGTTCGGAGGAGGCAGGGTCCACATACGGCTTCAGAAGGGAGACGTGGAAGGCCGGGTGAATTCGGTAGGAGGCCGGGAGCTGGAGGCGATAAGTCACTGGGGTGAGTTGTTGAATTATGGCAAAGGGGCCAATAAACTTGGGACTTAGCTTCTTGCAGGGTAAACGGAGCCGCACGTCCCGAGTGGAGAGCCAGACCTTCTGGCCCGGAAGGTAGGTCGGAGCCTCTCGTCTTCGCCGGTCCGCCTGGAGCTTGTGGCGGTGGACAGCACGCTGGAGCTGCCGATGTGCGTCGGCCCAGACTTGTTCGCTCTCCCGGAACCAGTGATCCACCGCTGGGACGTCCGAGGGGGTGCCGGACCACGGGAACAGCGGGGGCTGGAAACCTAGAACACACTGGAAGGGCGTTAATCCGGTGGAAGAGTGTCGCAAGGAGTTTTGAGCGTACTCGGCCCATCCAATGTACTGGCTCCAAGTGTGCTGTCGGTCGTAACAGTAAGTCCTGAGGTACCGCCCGATCTCTTGGATCCGCCTCTCCGTGTGTCCGTTGGATTGTGGGTGGTAACCAGAGGAGAGACTCACCGCGATCCCCAAGAGCCCAAGAAAGGCTTTCCACACCCGGGAGATGAATTGGGGTCCGCGGTCCGAGACGATATCCTCTGGTAGGCCAAAGTTCCGAAATACCCGCCGGAATAGCTGCTGGGCTGTCTCGAGAGCAGTCGGAGTTTTTTCTAAGGGGACGAGACAGCAAAATTTTGAAAAACGATCCACCACCACGAGGATGCAAGTTTTACCTTCAGAGGGAGGCAGATCCGTGATAAAGTCCACCCCTAGGTGGGACCAGGGGCGGTTCGGAGTGGGTAGTGGGTTGAGCTTTCCAGCGGGTAGTTGGCGTGGGGTCTTGGAGATGGCACACTCTCGACACCCACGGACAAACCTCCGGACTTCCTTGGCCAAGGAGGGCCACCAGTATTGTTCCTGCAGGAGGGAGATGGTGGTGTTGGCCCCAGGGTGGCCCGATCCCACGGAGGAGTGCACAGAACGGATGAGAGGGAGGCGATGGTTGCGTGGCACATACTGGCGGTCCGACGGACACCCAGGCGGTCGTCGCGAGGTGGGATGAGGTGACCCGGTGGCTGGTGTCCATTCAATGGGGCTCACCACGAGGTCAGGATGCAGGATGGGCTCTGGATCTCCGGTGGCTTCCTCAGGGGAGTGTAGACGGGATAGGGCGTCGGCCTTGGCGTTCTTGGACCCCGGTCTGTAGGAAATCGAGAAGTTAAACCGGGTAAAGAATAGGGCCCACCTTGCCTGTCGGGGGTTTAGCCGCCGGGCCTCTCGTAAATACTGCAAGTTCTTGTGGTCCGTGAGCACAGTGAAGGGGTGAGCGGCTCCTTCCAACCAGTGCCTCCATTCCTCCAGGGCCAGTTTCACCGCCAGGAGCTCCCGGTTCCCGATGTCGTAGTTCACTTCCGCCGGAGTGAACTTACGGGAGAAGTAGGCGCAGGGGTGAAGACGAGCCGGCTCGCCCTGGCTCTGGGAGAGTACGGCCCCTACCCCGGTTGTGGAGGCGTCCACCTCCACGGTGAACGGGAGATCCGGATCAGGGTGGACGAGTAGGGGGGCGGTCGTGAATGCCTGTTTCAAGGCCTGGAAGGCCCCCGCGGCCTCTGCGCTCCAATTCAGGCTCCGCGGCTTGCCCCTGAGGAGAGAGGTAAGAGGGTGAGCGAGAATGCTGTAGCCCTGAATGAACCGGCGGTAAAAGTTGGCGAACCCGAGAAACCGCTGGAGCTCCTTGACGGAAGTGGGTTCCGGCCAGGAAGTGACTGCCCGAACCTTCTCCTGATCCATGTGTACCCCTCGAGCGGAGATGACATAGCCTAGGAAGGCTAGCTGGGTCTTGTGGAAGACGCATTTCTCTGCCTTGAGGTACAGCTGGGCATCCCGGAGTCTTTGGAGCACACGGGCGACGTGCTTGAGGTGTTCGTTGGGGTCCCTGGAATAGATTAGAATGTCGTCGATATAGATTATAACGAATTTTCCCAACATATCTCGAAACACCTCATGCATGAAGTCCTGAAAGACGGATGGTGCGTTAGCCAACCCGAACGGCATCACGAGGTATTCATAGTGGCCTGTAGGGGTGACAAACGCCGTCTTCCATTCGTCGCCCTGGCGTATCCGGACCAAATTGTACGCGCTGCGAAGGTCCAGCTTAGAGAAGATGGACGCTCCGCGCAGCTGCTCCAGGGCGGCAGGGACGAGAGGCAGAGGGTACCGGAACTTCACTGTAATGCGGTTTAGGGCGCGATAGTCAATGCAGGGTCGAAGGCCGCCATCCTTCTTACCTACAAAGAAAAAACTGGAGGCTGCAGGTGACGTGGAAGGTCGAATGAAGCCTTGCTCAAGGGCTTCGCTCACGTACTCCTCCATAGCCCCTTGTTCCGGCCGGGAGAGCGGGTAAATCTTACCCCGCGGTAGTGGTTCGCCTGGCATCAAGTCGATTGCGCAGTCCCAGGGTCGGTGCGGCGGGAGTCGGGAGGCTCTGCGGGGACAAAACACATCAGCGTACCTGGCGTAGACCCTGGGAATATCCGGGGGTTCCGATGTCTTCAGATCTTCGACCACAGCGGCGGTGATGGGGACCCGGTGAGCTAGAGGGAGATCAGGGAAACACTGGTGAAAACATTGATCCCCCCATTTCAGGATTTCCCCAGTCTCCCACGATACCACCGGGTTATGCTGCACCAGCCATGGGCGTCCTAGTATCACATCCGCTGTGGACCCCTCCAGCACCAGCAGGTGGAGTGTTTCATAATGGAGTAGGCCCACCTGTATCCCCACCGGCCCCACTTGGAAGCGGAGACACCGTCGGGTCAGGGGCCCCCCGGTCACTGATCGGACCTGGTACGTGGTCTGGGTCCGCTGTGGTCGTAACCCCAACTGGCGGCTGAGATCCCCGGCGATAAAATTCCCCGCTGAACCGGAATCTAGTAAAGCGGAAACCGTAACCACACCAGTGGGGGTGGAGATACACAACGTGGTAGTTAGTGGTTTCAAATTAGGTACTGGAGGGAAAATGGCACTCACCGCAGCACGTGGGGCGAGCTGGGGACACTCGCGGATTCCATGATCGGGGTGGCCGCAGTACAGGCAAAGTCCTCCAGCAACCCTTCGGCGACGTTCGGCCGCAGAGAGTCGGCCACCACCCAGCTGCATGGGTTCTTGGATAAAGGCGTCAGTGGAAGATACCTGGTCCGGCTGGCACGCGGAGGCGGCAGGGCTCAGCACCGGTTGACAGGAGCGGAGCCGAGTAGCACACCGGATGGCACGCTGGATGAAACGCTCCAGACCTTCTGAGTCGTCAACCGCCGCTAGCTGAAGGCGCAAGGTTGGTTCCAGGCCCATACGATAGGTGGTAAGCAGGGCTTGTTCGTTCCAACCGCTAGCGGCGGCGTACGTGCGGAACAGGAGCGTGTAGTCCTGGATGGACCGGGTGCCTTGGGTGAGCCGGTACAGCTGCTCACCTGCCGAAACATCCGCTTCCACTCGGCCGAAAACCTCCCGGAAATGTGCGAAGAACTCCTGGCAGGTGAGGAAGGCGGGGCTTCCATGCGACCACAGTGTCTCCGCCCAGCGTAGCGCGGGTCCAGTGAGCAGGGAGATAACGTAGGCAACCTTGGATCTTTCAGTGGGGAACAGATTAGGTTGCATTTCAAACACCAGAGAGCACTGGAGAAGGAATCCGTCGCACTCCCCCGGCGAGCCGGCAAATGGGGCGGGCTTGCACATCAAGCTCGGGATCATTGGTGGAGAGGCGAGCGGAGGAGCGACGCTGGGCTGAGAGGCGGTGCTGGGCGTTGCGGAGGCGCCGGGGGGCGTGGTAGCTGCTGCGAGCGCAGCCGGAGGTGGAGTCGCTGTTCCCGGTGCGTTCTCCATACTTCCGGGTTACTGTCTCGGTCCGGGCTTCTGTAACGGAAGACACACCAAGGAACCGGGATCAAACAAAGGGGTTTTTATTTTTCCGGAAAGTAGAAGAACAAAAAGCAGAAAACTCCGTTGGAGTGAAATAATGCGAGCGTACGTCCCTGTACGGCCCGAATTGAGATCGCGGAACCGGAGGAGCCTCCGTAGAGACGGAGCGCGCCGGCTCAGCGGCGAGTGAGGTCGCGCCCACGGGACTTGGGAGTCTGGGCAGCTGGAGCCGGCAGGAATCGTACCTGATTAGAAAATCAGAGAGGAAAAGGTTAGTAGCGTTTTTACCCTTAGGAGGATTCGAGTCCGTGTCTTCGTCTGATAGAAACGAGCCCGGACGCCGGAATGAAAGGCAGACTGGTTTAAATGGCCAAGCTACTGATGGCCGGAATTAGCTCCAGCTGGCACTCATCAGTAGCTTGGTGATTGAGAGCGAGGGAGCTCCGAACTGGGAGGAGGCATGGTTGTGACAGTGTGAAGGAAAGCGAGTCCCCGATTGAGAGGCTTAAGGGCATTGCTCAAGGGCCCGACAGTTGCATTTTGGTAGTGTTAGGGTCTTCAATCCAGTGCTCGTTAATTCCTAATTGATTATTTTCCTTAATTTTTTTGCCTTCTGCCATTAGGGGGCATCACAGCGGATGGTCCGCATCTAAGATTACTCTGGATACCCTTCCTAACGCAACCCTCCCCAATTATCCGGCCTTGGGACCCACACTAGGAATGCACCGGCTTATGCAACCCTAACAGATAGCGCAGACTGAGTAATTAGGGGAAAAGTGCCTTGCCCAAGGGCCCAGTAGTGGCAGCTCTTCGGTGGTGGGACTCAAATCTGTGACCTTTTGTGGACCAATGTCTTAACCATTGAGCTGACACCTTCCCTCTAATGGTACATTCATATGTTTATAAAAAAAAAAATCCAAAATGATTGTATATATATATATATATATATATATATATATATATATATATTGGAGCCTCAGTTTATGAGTTTAATGAGTTTAATTTGTTCCGGGGGCTTGGATCGTTACCTCGTTAGCTTCTTCCTAAAACTTCAGTATCCAATTCCGGCATGCAGGATTGAAATGTGCAGAATCCCACATTCCATGTCAGATACAAAAAGCCAGAATTAATTACCATGTTTTCCAAAAACAAGCAGATGTTGCGCTTTTTGAAGACCCAGGCTAACTCAACCATTTCCATTTGTAATTAATGTCATATGATTATCACCCGCGAGTGTAAAGGCTCAGAGTCCCAGCGCTGCGCTCCGGTGTAGCGGAGAGGAACTTCCGAACTTTCCCTTTAATTACATTCGCCTCAAACACAATCAGCGAACTTTCCTCCGCAAGAACTTTTAACACTTTTAGTCATGAAGTCATCGTAAGACTTCAAAGTCTCTGGTAATGAAACCAGGTTTTAGCCAGGTATTTCAGTCATACTGTAAATAGATTGGCAACATTTCTGCAAGACTGGAAACTTTCCACAGGAATTATTGGGATTTAATGGAATTGGGATTTCCAGGTTAGCCTACAACAGAAATTTCTCACATTGCACATTCATCAGTCACATACACACGTACTGCAGGGCCACTGAGGCCACGCCCCCTAAATGCACTGTGTATTCCTTCCAAATCATCAAATACACATCATTTATTGAATCCTGTACACAAATGAATGTGCAAAAAATTGGCGAACTATTCACATAAATTACATAAATATTACAGACATTTATACATACAGTTGGATATATATATATATATATATATATATATATATATATATATATATATATATATATATATAATATATATATATATATAAGGATATATAGTAGATTATATTAGATTATATAGATTACATATTAGATTATATATATATATTTTTATATATTTTTTTTATTTGATTTTTTTTCAGATTTAAATCGCTTTTAGATTGGAAGGTCAGGTGTTCAAGCTTCTGTATCACTCTTGGGCCCTTGAGCAAGGCCCTTAACCCTTCCTCAAGGAATACTGTATCATGACTGACCCTGTTCCCTAACCCCAGTTTTCAAACAAGCTGGCCACACCAAGCGGCTACTTTTGGGCCCCCGAGCAAGGCCCTTAACCCCATATCTGCTCAGTTGTTCTGAATAAAACATGTTTGCCAAATGCCATAACTATAAGTATGATAATATTTAAATGCACCGTATATCCAAAAGAACATTAATAATTGAATATGTGATATTAATGTCGTTATATTTTCTAACTGTGTGTGATATTACTGCATTAATGATATGATGTCGTTATTACAGTGAAACTGATCTGCACAGTTGCACTGTGGAAGTAAAACACACCAAGGTGGACTCGTTCGTCCGTCCTTCACACGTTCCAAAAAAAGATGCACGCTGCTGAAAGCAAAGGGCGTGAGCATTAAAAATGCGGCGGAATGCGCTGTGAATTCGCACTCCGGCGCGGACGTCGAGTCGTCCACCGCCTCGGGGGCTCGCCGAGTCCTTCAGCCAGCGTGTGCCATCCAGCAGTGGCAGCTCTTATAAAGCAACTCCGAAATCCCAGTTCTGTCCTTCCTCATCAGCAGCACTCTAAACTGATCTGAGAGGACCTCTTCTGCGATCCCGCACCCGCTTTGTGAATAAAAACATTCTTGATCTGCGAAATTCGCCACTAGACTTGAAGGTTTTTGAAAATGTTCAAAGTTGCCGTTTTCTTTACAGTGCTGGAAAAAAACATGTAGACGATACAGGAGTTGTGTAGAGAGGGGGGGAAAAAAACCTGTGTAGATAACAAATAGTCACGTCCGGGTACGAAATTTTATACACATTACATGTTCTGCATTTTAACACCTCAACCATGATGAACGTGTAATGAATAATCATTCAGTGTTGAGGATGAAAGAGGCACGGTGGCTTAGTAGTTAACACATTCGTCTCACACCTCCAGGGTCCGGGTTCGATTCCCGTCTCGGCCATGTGTGTGTGGAGTTTTGCATGTTCTCCCCGTGCCTCAGGGGGTTTTTCTCCGGGTTCTCCGGTTTCCTCCCCGGTCCAAAAACATGCACGTTAGGTTGATTGGCACCTTGGAAAAATTGTCCCTAGTGTGTGTGTGTGTGTGTGTGTCCTGTGCTGGGTTGGCATTCCATCCAGGGAATGTATCCTGCCTTAATACTCATAGACGCCTGAGATAGACACAGACTCCCCGTGACCCGAGGAAGAATCGGATAAAGCGGATGTTAGATAGAAAGATATAGTTAGAAGATGAATGAATAAATGAATGAATGAAAGTTGAGGATGAGGGTTTGATTTTGAGCCTGTTTTTGCCAGGATGTTTTTCTTTATGTGTGTAAAGCTGCTTTGAGACAATGTGTGTGTGTGATAAAAAACAGCTTCACAAACTGTATTCAATTTCATTGAACCTTAAATGGCTTTTTTTTATACAGCGTTATTATAATTGTGTAAAACTTTCTATGTTAAAATAGCGATTTTCAGTGTCTTTTAATTGATTATATTATATATACATAAACATAATATATTTTTATATATTTTGAAGAAATATTTGGTGTTGTGTATATATATATATATATATATATATATATATATATATATATATATATATGCCCAAAATTCTATACCTATATAGTAGGGTCTAGGCTTCTAAAATATAAGCATTATAAACTGCAGTCAGTAGCTATTTATTTATGTTTATATACACTGTCTGTCTGTGTCTGTCTATATATATATATATATATATATATATATATATATATATATATAGATATATATATATATATGTATATTAACCCTTAATCATTTTAATATTTTTAATCTTAATTACTTATTACTTTAACGTCATTTTTTTTTTCCCTTCCCCCCATGTTTGCTTCGTTTACTTATTGTAATTAAGTCCTTAAGTTTTTCTGAAAGGCGCCTATAAATAAAATCTATTATTATTATTATATTATTATTATATAATTATTAATAAAATATTTAATAACGAAAGTTAAAATGTAAGTATTTTAATTGCTTTTAATGTTAAATCGCTATCCAATTTAATCCAAAAAATCCAAAGTAATATTTAACCCGCACCATTCAATCAGGTAAATAAAGTTAAAAAAAAAAAAGGGTTTCTTTTTGCTAACGCTAACCCTTTTTATTATGACTGTGATTAAAGCTATTAAACATAAAACATTTATTTTATTTATTATTTTTTTAAATGTGTTTATTTTTTGTAGTCTTGTTCTTTTACTACTTTATATCTCTACCTTAGTTCCTTTAATTATGTTAAATAAATGGTTAAAAACTACAAATATGTCCATATATGCTCATAAATATTAACTATCATTTCATATATGGCCATATAGCAGATTAGCTATATGACTGATATCTCTGCCGGCTGACTGATATCTCTGTCAACCAAATCCTTTGTCGTAAAAGCTGAACCGCATTGAAGCATAATCAGATCCCTCAAGCCGGGCAGGAAAAAACAAACAAACAAAAACAAAATCGTATACCACGCTTTGCAACCTTTTCTTCAATGTTAAAGAAACATAAATAAATAAATGTATAAAACGTCGCCAAAGCAACAATGATGCAATCAGTATAACTAATTCATGTTTTCTGATGAATCAGAATCGAGGATTTAACCGTATCAAATATTGCTTTAGATCTCAATATATTATTATATTATACACACTACAGTACAGAGTGTGTGTGTGTGTGTGTGAGCCCCGAACGATCGAAAGCACATGTGGAGGTGTGTTTAATACCAAGACTCCCCATGAGTGCTGCTGCGACACAAAGCACAGGAGTGGATCCGCATCAGCCGATCTTATTGATGCTGTTGCTAAGGCAACCTAGGTCGAAGGGCTTAGCCTCACTCCCCCCCAAACCCCCCCTCCCCCACGGGTCTCTCGCTCAGACAGGTTCCAACACACACATACAGATACTGATATATTATTATTTGTATAAAAACGCACTCCGGTCACAAACATGGGTTTTTTATTTTGCTTGTCTTGGCATTGTGTAATATTTCAGTACAAGGGGGGGGGGGGGGGGGGGGGGGGGGGCGGGGGGGGGGGGGGGGGTGGGGGGCCGTTCCTGTTCCCCCTGTTCCCTGTTCCCTGTTCCCTTGTTCCCTGTCTATTGAGACATGAGTCATTTTTCATGCTGGACCCGAACCAGGACCAGAGTTTGTGCTGCTGCTTAGTCACATGATGTTTAAGTGTAAAAATGGGC
>JACRUU010000026.1:16319481-16339481 GCA_030449085.1 Kryptopterus vitreolus
CCATGACTTCGAGACAGCATCATAGATACTTGTGTGTATATCATGAGTTGATATTTACACAAGGCACTTATGACTGAATAAACAAATGCTTCAACACTGTTCCAATTCAGGTTGTTTGGAGAGAGTGTGTGTGTGTGTGTGTGTGTGTGTGTGGTGTATGGTGTGTGTGTGTGTGTGTGTGTGTGTGTGCAACTAAAGAAACTAGACTGAGATTTAAAAAAGAAAAATCTGCCCTATTAGTTCCAGTCTTCCATTTGTTGCCATGTAACCATTAACACCAGCTTGCTATAATATATATATATATATATATATATATATAATATATATTATATATTATCGAATATATGTTCATTCATTAATCGTCTATCGCTTTATCCGAACTTCCATTCCCCTATCTCAGGCGCCTATAGACCGGGGGGAAACCAGAGAACCCTGAGAAAAAAACCCCTGAGGCACGGGGGGAGAACATGCAAACTCCACACACACACACATGGCCGAGACGGGAATCGAACCCGGACCCTGGAGGTGTGAGGCGAACGTGCGACTGTGCCCTTTCTATATCTATATAATATGCCCCTTATATATAGATATTATATATATTATATATATATATATATATAGATTATATATCTATAAATATAGTATAAAGTACTACATATATACAGTGTTACATCATTGTTACAGTGTTTGCTGAACTGAATGTAACAGTAATTTGTTACAGTTACTGAGAAAAAAAAGTTGTGTAATTAAATGAGAGTTACTGATGAAAATGTTAAAGATTACAAATATGGTTACATCTGAACAATTTCATGCAATGTTGAACGATCTGCTGCAGTTTCTATTTCGAAAAAATAGAACCTATTTTTTTAATGTCGTCTTAAAGAATGTTAACTTAAAGTGCCACCTAGTGGCCAAATGAAAGTAATCAAAATGTAATCACTTACTGTACTTTTATAAAGTCATTGGAAAGTTACACGACTTATTACATTTTGAATAGGGACAGTTTGTAATCTCTAATCTGTTACATTTCCAAAAAAAACAAAAAAAAAAATATATAATATATATATATATATATATATAGATATATAGCTATATATATATATATATATATTTAGTTTTTATGCATGTTTTTAACATATTCGCATCAATTACATTTATTTATTTCCGCATCAGTTAAAATTATTTATTTTTTACTTTTCTTATTTAGAAAGCGAGCAATAATTTGTGAACAATATTTTTTATTCCATATTATATTATATTTTTGAGGAGCTGTATGTGAAGTTGCACACAGGATTCGTAGCCAGTCAGAGGGACCGAGCAGGGAAGGATGTGCTGCAAGTGAGAGCGATAAAAGATTGCAGAAGGTAAAGTAATGACTTTATACAGTCGGTTGATGTTACTAAAGTAGTCTAACGTCAAAACTATCCATGCAGTGGGATCCACTGGTGAGTATGAGCAGTGGAGAGGAATTAGCATAGTTGTTATGATGAGAAATGTGAAGGCCTTGCTAAAACGATAAGTCTTTAATCTGCACTTAAACTGACAGAGTGTGTGAGGCCCAGAAACACTGTCGAGGAGGATATTCCAAAGTTTAGGAGCGAAGCGTGTTTGCTATCCGAGGAATTACCGGAAGTCCGGAGTTTTAGGATGTTAAAGGGTGGATTGTTAGAAGACTGGATATATATATATATATATATATATATATATATATATATATATATATATATATATATAGATATACATGCACGGTAGTTTGATTGACACCTTGGAAAATTGTCCCTAGTGTATGAATGTGTGAATGTGTGTGTATGTGTGTGTGTGTGTGCCCTGTGATGGGTTGGCATTCCATCCAGGGTGTATCCTGCCTTAAGGCCCATAGACGCCTGAGATAGACACAGACTCCCCGTGACCCGAGGGAAGATCGGATAAAGCGGTAGAAGATGAATGAATGAATGAATGAATAACCAAAATGATGAAAAAAAATGTCAAAAACTGAAAAATATGATCGAAAAACATCCGAACGTCATTTTTCATCCACAAACCTAAAAAAAAAAGAACATTTTAGGTTCAGCCGTGCATGTGTCGAGAAAAAGGTGCTTAACAGAAAATGCGTTTCTGCATGGACGAAGGGAAAGGGGTTTTATGGAACATCATTGTTTCTCGTTTGCAGGAGGCACTTGACCCAAAACGATTCGCATGTATTCGATGAAATGGAATATTTATGTGGTGATATTTTCTTGTCCTTTTGTACCAACTGTAACTTGTTTATTAAAGATACTGAGCAGCCACCTAGTAATAATGCATTACAGTAGTCCAGTCTGGAGGTCATGAATGCACGGACTAGCTTCTCTGAATCAGATATGGACAACATGTTTCTTAGCTTAGCTAAAAGATGGAAGAAGGCTGCTTTTGTTATGTATGTGATTTTCAAAAGATACGATGTTGTCTAAAATAACTCGCAGGGCTTTTACTGTAGAACAAGCAGTTCCATTATATCCTTCTAAATACAAGCTTAAATGCTTCTTTGTATTGATCTTTTGGGCCGATGAGAAATATCTCTGTCTTATCAGGGTTTAATAATATAAAGTTACCAGTCATGCAATCTGATAAATCTTAAACACACTCAGGTAACTGAGTTAATTGAGATCAGATATAAAGCTGAGTATCATCAGCATAACAATGAAAACTGATGTTTCCAAGGGAAGCATGTATATTGTGAAAAGCAGCGGTCCTAGACCTGAACCTTGCGGCACCCCATGATTTACTTGCATTAATCTAGTTCTGCATTTAAAGGTAGGATTTAACCCAGCACAGCAGTAAGAGCGAATAAAACAACCAGAGAGCTAGATCATCGGTCCGAAGCTTAAAACAGGTCATTTGTGATTTTTAACCAGGGTTGTTAATTGCATAATTGCCATTAATTAATTATGGCAATTATGCAATTCTCGCAAATGAATTTTCAATGCACCATAAATGTTACTTTTCATGTTTCTAATACAGTAACTAACTGTAACAGATGTTATAAATATATATATATATATATATATATATATCCACTCAAAATCTCTGCCTTTAATACCAATTATGGATTATTTAATATTTATTTTATTTCTGGAAATGATTTTTTTTAATATGAATTTCTTGTTAAGTTCAATGTTATTTGTTTAGTGTTGGTTTTTTGAAGTGTGTAAAATATGGGACGTGGCTCCTTTAAGAATTGTGTTCCGGTTTGCTTTTCCATATAAACTGGTGATACGTTTAGCTTATACGGAAAAAAGATAAAATGTGTGAGTGGATGCACTGAACGTTTATTTATTTATTTCTTCTTTTTTGTTGTTCAGTTTCAGGTTTCGTTTATTCGCGCAACACAATGACGAGTGAAGGAGCAGATGACTCACATAGTAATGCACACTGCGTTAATCACACATTAATAACATTTGTTTATTTGAAAAACCTGATATATATATATGTGTATATATATATATATATATATATATATATATATATATATATATATATATATATATATATAAGGGGCACGGTGGCTTAGTGGTTAAGCATGTTCGCCTCACACCGCCAGGGTTGGGGTTCGATGTTCTCCCAGTGCCTCAGGGTTTTTTTTTTCTCCAGGTTCTCCGGTTTCCTTCCTCCCGGTCCAAAAAACAAATTGTCCCTAGTGTATGAATGTGAATGTGATTGTGTGTGTGTGTGTGTTTTCCATCCATGGTGTATCCTGCCTTAATGCCCATAAGACACAGACTCCCCAGTGACCCGAGGGAAGATCGGATATAGCGGTAAAAGAATGAATATAGAATATATATATATATATATATATATATATATATATATATATATATATATATATAGTAGTGAGGGGCCTCACACCGCCAGGGTCCCGGTTCGATTCCGTCTCGGCCATAGTGTGTGTGGAGTTTTGCATGTTCTCCCCCGTGCCTCAGGGGGGTTTTTTTGTTTTTTTTCTCCGGGTTCTCCGGTTTCATCCCCCGGTCCAAAAACATGCACGGTAGGTTGATTGGCTCCTTGGAAAAAATTGTCCCTAGGTGTGAAGTGTGTGTGTGAATGTGTGTGAATGTGTGTGTGAATGTGTGTGTGAGTGCTGCCCTGCGATGCCTGCGTTGGCATTCCATCCAGGGGGTGTATCCTGCCTTAATGCCCATAGACGCCTGAGATAGGCACATGCTCCCCGTGACCAAGGGGTGAATCGATGAGGATAAAATCGGATCGTAGAAGCGTGCGTGGTCGGATAGAAGATAGAAATGAATGAATGAATGAATGAATGAATATATATATATATATATATATATATATATATATATAGTATTTGTTTTTCTCCTTACACATCTCTACCCACCCCCAGCAGGGACTTCTTCTTCACATTACTGTCATTGTCCGACTGCAGTGTGTAAATCAGGCGTCATATCACACTCGGTCGGTGGAGGAGGTGCAGGAGGGCATACACACGTCTTTATTTACATTCACACCCTCTTTTTTTTCTTGTTTGCAGAAGAAAACAGAGCTAATAGCAGCTTCTCTCGGCCCACAAAGCGCTTATCACAACCTCAGCAAGTCAGCAGTCAGTCAGCTCTTAATTACTGTGCAGCAAAGCGTCACATCGACTGGCGCTCTTCCTGGCGTTCCTTTTCAAATTGCCTTAAAACACTCGGCTGCTCTTCCAAAATACGCTCGAGGCAGCGGGCGATAGTTTTCATTACGGTATTGCGGTGTAATGAAATGGTAAAGCCGCGTCCCAGAAGCACTTGGGATTCATTACTGTGACAGGTGATGGGAGGCGTGTTTGATTAGCGTGGATTAGCGTGCTCCTGCACGTGGTGTATCTGCTCCAAGGCATTCGTTTAGTCATGAGAACAAAATGGGGCGAAACTATTAGTACAACGCTGTTGCCTTTACACAAGACAGGCGGCGAAACACAAAGGACTGCTGAACGTCATTTCATTAATATGATACGTTATATATTGACAAAGTTGCATCAACAATAATATTGAAGAAAAAGATAATAATAATATAATAATAATAATAATAATAATAATAATAAGGGGCACGGTGGCTTAGTGGTTAGCACGTTCGCCTCACACCGCCAGGGTCCGGGTTCGATTCCCGTCTGGGCCATGTGTGTGTGGAGTTTGCATGTTCTCCCCGTGCCTCAGGGGGTTTTTTCCTCCGGGTTCTCCGGTTTCCTCCCGGTCCAAAAACATGCACGGTAGGTTGATTGGCACCTTGGAAAATTGTCCCTAGTGTGTGTGAATGTGTGTGTGACGCCTGAGATAGGCACAGGACTCCCCGTGACCCGAGGGAAAAAATCGGATATAGCGGTGGGTAGAAGATGAATGAATGAATGAATGAATAATAATAATAATAATAAATAAATAAATTTAAAATGATATATATTTTGTACTGATGATGAAACTATGTTAAAAACGATGTCTTGTGATACCATTGTGTGTGTGTCAATAGATTAATAAATTCGAATTAATAAATAAAACTCATTAATCTGTCCTCAATGTACCATAAATGTATACTTTGCATCTTTATAATGCAATTGTGACAGATGTTATAAATATTTAAAGTTTTGTTTCAAAACCTCTCTTAATTATTAAGTAATTAATTACTAATTTATTTTTACTTATTTATAATGACTTATTTTTTTATATATTTTTTTCTTTCAATCTGGAAAGGATTCTTTTAACATTCATTTCCTTTTAGTGTATTAATTTCTATGTGCATTTGTTAGTGCTTGTTTTAATAGTTAAATATGGGACGTGGCTCCTTTAAGAATTATGTTCCGGTTTTTGGTTGCTTTCCATATAAACTGGTGATACGTTCAGGTTGCATACACGCTAATATAGTGAGGAGATCATACCTGTTGTGAATGCGCAGCTAGTAGGTGTAATTCATTGGTGAAATTTAGGAAGCGTGAGTGGATGCACGTGGCGGGTGTTTTTTTGTAAATAATACGCTATTTATTTATAGATTTTTTTATTATTTATCATATTATTATTTATATTTTTATTTATTCTCTCTATATATATATAGTATATGTGTGTATAGTACGTACTGTGCAACATTTTTAGGCAGGAGTAAAAAAATGCTGTAAATGTACTTTCATCAATGAAGTATATATATATATATATATATATATATATATATATATATATATATATATATATATATATATATATATATATATATACTTATAGCTTTAAACTCTCTGTGTGACGTCTGTTACAAAGAAATAAATAAAAATAAATAAATAGTTTTAGAGAAAACACATGTATGAGTTTTTTGCTATAGAAAGGAGTGTAACGTCGTCTGTGTGTGAGCTGCAGTTATAGACAATTAATCAACATGGTCTGTGTAATAAAGACTTAGTGTGGAGTTTCCACACAGAGACGTGGAAGTCAGCAAGAGCTCTGTACCACTGATTTATATATACATAAATAAAACCTGCACATCGGAGAGAAAGAGGGAGAGAGAAGGGGGAGAGGAAAGAGAGAGGGGGGAGAGGAAAGAGAGAAAGAGAGGAAAGAGAGAGGGAGAGAAAGAGAGAGAGATGAGATGGAGAGGAGAGAGTGGAGAGAGTGAGAAGAGAGAGAGAGGGAGAGAAAGAGATAGAGAGAGAGAGAGAGCAAAGAGGGAGGGACAGGAAAGAGATAAAGAGAGAAAGAGAGGAAGAGAAAGAGATAGAGAGAGGGAGAGGAAAGATATAGAGAGGGAGAGGGAGAGATAGAGAGAGAAAGAGAGGGAGAGAAAGAGAGAGGGAGAGAGAGAAAGAGAGAGAGAGAGGAGAGAGAGAGAGAGGAAGAGAAAGGGAGAGAAAGAAAGAGGGAGAGAAAGAAAGAGAGAGAGAGAGAGAGGGAGAGAGAGGGAGAGAAAGAGAGAGAGAGATGGAGAGAGAGAGAGAGGGAGAGAGAGTGAGAGAGAGAGAGAGGGAGAGAAAGAGAGAGAGGAAAGAGGGAGGGAGAGAGAGGGGGAGAGGAAAGAGATAGAGAGAGAGAGAAGGAGGGAGAGAGATAGAGATAGGGAGAGAAACAGTTAGAGAGAGGGAGATAGAGAGAGGCGGGGAGAGAGAGAGATAGGGAGAGAAAGAGAAAGAGAGGGAGGGAGAGAGAGGAAAGAGAGAGAGATGGAGAAGAGAGAGAGGGGAGAGTGGAAGAGAGAGAGGGAGAGAAAAGAGGGAGTGAGAGAGCGAGAGGGAGAGGAAAGAGATAGAGAGAGAAAGAGAGAGAGAGAAGGAGGGAGAGAGAGGGAGAGGGAGGGAGAGAAAGAGATAGAGAGAGAGGGAGAGAGAGAGGGATAGAGAGGAAAGAGAGAGAGAGTCAGGACTTTTAGCCTGATGACAGTGTGTCTGTCACTCTTCTGTTCCTCCTCATTCCTCTCCTCCTCCTCACTCTTCTGTTCCTCCTCATTCCTCTCCTCCTCCTCCTCGTGTTCTCTTTATTCCTCTCCTTCTCTCACTTCTTCACCTTGTGCTGATTCCTTTCATCTTCCTAGTTCTTCTTGTCCTTTTCCTTCGTCTTTGATTCAATCACTCTCACTCATTCACTCTCACTCACTCTCACTCACTCTTTCACTCACTCATTCCCACCCACTCATTCACTCACACACTCACTCAACCACTCACTCATTCACTCTCACTCAATCACTCATTCACCCACACACTCACTTAACCACTCACTCAATCACTCTCACTCACTCATTCTCTTGCACACTTACTCATTCACTCTCACTCACTCACTCACTCACTCGCTCACTCTCACTCACACACTCATTCACTCACCTCTCACTCACTCACTCACTCACGCTCACTCACTCTCACTCATTCACTTCACTCACTCTCATCTCACTCACTCACTCTCACTCACTCACTTTCACTCACTCTCACTCACCCACTCTGAGTCCCTCTCTTGCTCACTCACTCTCACTCTAACTCATTCACACTCACTCAGTCTCACTAACTCACTCACTCTCAGTCACCCACTCTCTCACTCACTCTCACTCATTCTCTTACTCACTGTCACTCAACCATTCTCACTCAGTCACTCACTCACTCTCACTCACTCACTTTCACTCACTCTCACTAACCCACTCTTGAGTCCCTCTCTCGCTCACTCTCTCACTCACTCTCACTCTCACTCATTCACACTCACACTCAGCACTCTCTCAACTCACTCACTCTCAGTCACCCACTCTCTCACTCACTCTCACTCATTCTCTTACTCACTGTCACTCAACCATTCTCACTCAGTCACTCACTCACTCTCACTCACTCACTTTCACTCACTCTCACTAACCCACTCTTGAGTCCCTCTCTCGCTCACTCTCTCACTCACTCTCACTCTCACTCATTCACACTCACTCAGTCTCACTAACTCACTCACTCTCAGTCACCCACTCTCTCACTCACTCTCACTCATTCTCTTACTCACTGTCACTCAACCATTCTCACTCAGTCACTCACTCACTATCACTCACTCTCACTCTTCTCACACACCCACTCTCTCACTTACGCTCACTCACACACTTTCACTCACTCTCACTCACCCACTCTGAGTCACTCTCTCACTCACTCTCTCACTCACTCTCACTCATTCACACTCAGTCTCACTAACTCACTCACTCTTAGTCACCCACTCTCTCACTCACTCTCACTCATTCTCTTACTCACTCTGTCACCCACTCTCACTTACTCACTCATTTATTTCTGTTGTTTTGCTTTTCTATCTTTCTGTCCATCTTGCTTTCTTTATTCTATTCTTTTTTTTCCACAAGACCTTCACTTCCATGAGTTTTTCCATTTCGCTTATTCAAAATGTCATTCCACTTTCTCGGGTCTCGTTTCTTTTTCTCGTATCCGCTTCCACACAGCGGATATGGCAGATTCTGCAGGTGAATCCCGCGGGCCGGTGTGTGCATCAGCTCCCGAAAAGAACCTTATTCTGTCTGTAGAGGAACCTTCAAAGCGTCCGAGATGTTCTTTGAACACTTTCAGGACGTTTTCATCCTTTTACTTCATAGACTAAAGAAAAGACAATGGAAAGGACGTATTTGTTTATGCAGTTTGGCTCTGTGTTGCATATTTATAAGCAATTCTGAAGTATCCATCATTTCCCAGCTATTTTTTTTCCCCTCCATGTCAGAGACACTGGCGAAAAAAAGTCGAGATTAAAGAAGACGAGGATGTTCCTCATTACCATATAAATAACCAGGAAGGAATAAGTGAATGTATGATCAATATAGCCGGTGTGATCGAGAGACCGGGGTGAAATTGGACACGATTTTGATCTTCTTTATTGGTTTCTGGACGGTGAAGCGCGAACGACGCAGGGTTACCAACCCCCTCGGTGATTAAATCTAACCCCGGTTCCCCACAGCGAGCGTTTGCGTGACCTCACAACAGTTATCTCGGGATGATATTCCGACTCCGGAGCGCCGGACGCTCTTTCCGGTGCATATTGATTTGGTTTCGTTTTTATTGGCTCACATATTCAATCACGGTGAAAAGGCCATTTTAAGCGAGAAACTCTCCACGGAGCGTGTTTACAGAGTCTGGACTTCTGCATTGAAGCGCAATCCTTTATCCTGACAACACGTTTTGTTGCAAGATTTCCTCACGACTCACGAGCACTGGGATTTCTCATGGAGGGAACTCGTTTCTGAAGCGCCTTTTCCGGATATTTTCATATTTTTATTAAAAGGATAAATGGATGAGTTTCTTTACAGATGTAATGTAGAACATCTTGTATGTACATGTACATGTACATCCGAAACCTGCTTTCTGGCTTGTTTATGTCAAAAAGACAGCATGTTTATGTATCGTGTTTAAGGGTTACATTAGAGCATTATGCATTTGAGCTGTCAAAGCACTAATGTTATTAATGTGTGATTAACCCAGTGTGCATTACTATGTGAGTGATCTGTCCCTTCACTCTGCGTTGTGTTGGCGAATGAACGAAACCCAAACAACAAAAAAGAAGAAATAAATAAATAAACGTTCAGTGTATCCACTCACACTTCCTAAATTTCCCCCAATTACACCTACTATCTGCGCATTCACAACAGGTGCGATCTCCTCACTATATTAGCGTATATTACCGTATGGAACCTTACGCAAGCGCATCGCATTCCCAAATCCGTATTACTGCAATAAAGCGCATTTTTACTGAACGCAATAAAGCGCTTCCGTATCACCTAAACACCGTATCACCAGTTTATATGGAAAAGCAACCGGAACACAATTCTTAAAGGAGCCACGTCCCATATTTTACACTTCAAACCAACACTAAACAAATAACATTGTAACATTTAACAAGAAATTCATATTAAAAGAATAATTTTCAGAGTAAAATAAATAATCAATAATTGTATTAAAGGGAGAGATTGTAAAATGTATATAATTATAACATCTGTTACAGTTAGTTACAGTATTAGAGAAATGAAGAGTATTAATTAATGGTACATTGAAAATGTGTGATTAATGTTAACTACACTAAATTAGATATTTTAATCCACTGACAGCCCTAATATATATAATATATATATACTAATATATATATATATATATATATATATATATATATATATATATCTTTTATATAATATAATATTATATATATATATATATATATATATATATATATATATATATATATATATATATCCATCCATCCATCCATCCATCTCCATCCTTCCTCCGCTTATCCGGGACCGGGTCGCGGGGGGGCAGCAGTCTAAGCAGAGATGCCCAGACTTCCCTCTCTCCAGCCACTTCCTCTAGCTCCCCCGGGGGGACACCGAGGCGTTCCCAGGACAGTCGAGAGACATAGTCCCTCCAACGTGTTCTGGGTCTTCCCCGAGGCCTTTTCCCGGAGGGACATGCCCGAAACACCTCCCCTGGAAGGCGCCCAGGAGGCATCCGAAATAGATGCCCGAGCCACGCCAGCTGGCCCCTCTCGATGTGGAGGAGCAGCGGATCTACTCTGAGCTCCTCCCGAGTGACTGAACTTCTCACCCTATCTCTAAGGGAGCGCCCAGCCACCCTGCGAAGGAAGCTCATTTCGGCCGCCTGTATCCGGGATCTTGTCCTTTCGGTCATGACCCAAAGCTCATGGCCATAGGTGAGAGTAGGAACGTAGATCGACCAGTAAATTGAGAGCTTTGCCCTTTTGGCTCAGCTCCCTCTTCACTATGACGGACCGGTACATCGACCGCATTACTGCAGAGGCTGCACCGATCCGCCTGTCGATCTCCCGTTCCATCCTCCCCTCACTCGTGAATTGAGACCCCAAGATACTTGAACTCCTCCACTTGGGGAAGGAGCTCTCCACCAACCTGAAGTGGGCTAACCACCTTTTTGCGGCTAAGGACCATGGCCTCGGACTTGGAGGTGCTGATCTTCATCCCAGCTGCTTCACACTCGGCTGCAAACCTTCCCAGTGCATGCTGAAGGTCTTGGCCTGATGGAGCCAACAGGACAACATCATCGGCAAAAAGCAGAGACGAGATCCTGTGGTCCCCAAACCAGACTCCCTCCAGCCCCTGGCTGCTCCTAGAAATTCTGTCCATAAAAATAATGAACAGAACCGGTGACAAAGCACCGGAAACAGCTGACTTGCCAATGAGTCCAACATGCACCGGAAAACTGACTTACTGCTCCGTGCATACGGAGAACAGCTGCCCTCAACTAGCAGCCCTCAACAGAGGGCCTCGGACCCCATCAACAGAGGGCCTCTCCCGGAGCACCCCCCACAGAGACCTACTGCAGCGAGGGACACTCCCGGACATGCGCCTCTCTCTCTCTTTCTCGGTCGAATGCCTTCTCCAAATCCACAAAGCACATGTGGACCGGTTGGGCAAACTCCCATGATCCCTCCATCACCCTGTAGAGGGTATAGAGATGGTCCAGTGTTCGAACACGGTTCCACGGCCTTCTCCAGGTCAAAGGAATGTAAACCGCATTGTTCCTCCTGAATCCGGGGTTCGACTAAAGGCCGAATTCCTCCTGAATGGTATGAATCTCCGGCATCCAAGTACCCTCCCACCCCTGGGAGGCATAGACTTTCCCAGGAAGGCTGAGGAGTGTGACTCCGATCCCTAGGCCTATAGTTGGAGCACCCCCACACACCCTCCGGTCCCCTTTCTTAAAAAGAGGAACCACCACCCCGAACTCCTCTCCAGCCAATCCAGAGGCACCGTCCCCAGCTGCCACGCGATGTTGCAGAGGCAAGGCAGGCGTGTCACCCCGGTCTGCGCCAGAGCGTGCCACAGCCCCACAACATCCAGCCCCAAGACAGGCCAGAGACTTCAGGTACTCAGGGCGGATCTCATCCACCCCCGCTGCTCTGCCACCGAGAAGCTTCTCAACTACCTCGGTGACCTCAGCTTGGGTGATAGATGACGCCACCTCTGAGCCCATGGCCTCTGCTTCCTCATCGGAAGGCATGACTCCGGGGTTGAGGAGATCCTCAAAGTATTCCTTCCACCGTCCGATGATGTCCCCAGTTGAAGTCAACAGATCCCCACCTCCACTGTAGACAGTTTTGGCAGGGCACTGCTTCCCCCTTCTGATATGTCGGACGGTTTGCCAGAACTTCTTTGAGGCCGACCGATAGTCCCTCTCCATGGCCTCTCCGAACTCCTCCCATACCCGAGATTTTGCCTCAACAACCACCCGGGCCGCAGCCCGCTTGGCCTGACGGTACCCATCAGCTGCCTCAGGGGTCCCGAGAGCCAACCAGGCTCGGAAGGACTCCTTCTTCAGCTTGACGGCATCCCTTACTTCCGGAGACCACCACCGGGTTCTGGGATTACCGCCGCGACAGGCACCTGAGACCTTGCGGCCGCAGCTCAGAATGGCTGCATCGACAATGGAGGTGGAGAACATGGTCCACTCAGACTCAATGTCTCCAACCTCCCTCGGGATCTGGTTGAAGCTCTGCCGGAGGTGGGAGTTAAAGATGTCTCTGACAGGGGGTTCTGCTAGGCGTTCCCAGGCACACCCTCACAATACGTTTGGGTCTGCCGAGTCTGTCCAGCTTCCTTCCCCGCCATCGAATCCAGCTCACCACCAGGTGGTGATCAGTTGACAGCTCCGCCCCTCTCTTCACCCGAGTGTCCAAAACACACGGACGGAGGTCAGATGAGACAACCACAAGGTCTATCATCGATTCTCCGTCCTAGGGTGTCCTGGTACCATGTGTACTGATGGACACCCTTGTGTTTGAACATGGTGTGGTGTTCGTTATGGACAAACTATGACTAGCACAGAAGTCCAATAACTGAGCACCACTCGGGTTCAGATCAGGGGGGCCGTTCCTCCCAATCACGCCCCTCCAGGTATCACTGTCGTTGCCCACGTGGGCATTGAAGTCCCCCAGTAGAACAACGGAATCTCCAGTCGGGGCGTTTATCAGCGCCCCTCCCGGAGACGCCAAGAAGGCCGGGTACTCTACACTGCCATTCGGCCCATAGGCACAAACAACAGTGAGAGACTTTTCCCCAACCCGAAGGCGCAGGGAAACGACCCTCTCGTTCACCGGGGTAAACTCCAACACATGACGGCTAAGATGGGGGGCTATGAGCAGGCCCACACCAGCCCGTCGTCTCTCACCGCCGGCAACTCCAGAATAATGGAGAGTCCAGCCTCTCTCGAGGAGTATGGTTCCAGAGCCCAGACTGTGGGTGGAGGTGAGCCCGACTATCTCTAGCCGATATCTCTCAACCTCCCGCACAAGCTCGGGCTCTTTCCCAACCAGCGAGGTGACATTCCATGTCCCTAGAGCTAGTCTCTGTGTCCAGAGGTCGGGTCGTCGAGGCCTCCGCCTTAGACCACTGCCCGAACCACACTGCACCGGTCCCTTATGAGCCTTCCTGCAGGTGGTGGGCCCACGGGGAGGTGTCCCCACATCACTCATTCGGGCTGAGCCCGGCCGGGCCCCATGGGTGGAGGCCCGACCACCAGGCGCTCGCTTTCGAGCCCCAGCCCCGGGCCTGGCTCCAGGGAGGAGCCCCGGCTGCGCCATACCGGGCGACGTTACGGTCCTTGATTTTAATTTTTTCATAAGGGAATTGGATATATATATATATATATATATATATGATTCATTCTGGTTACGATATTAGACTCTGGACCAGAAGGTCACACTTTCAAATTCCAGCACCACCTTGCTGCCAGTACTGGGCCCTTGAACGAGGCTCTTAACCTTCAACTGCTCAGTCTGCATTCTTTAGTGCTGGTCCCAATCCCGACACTAAATGAGGAGGGTTGAGTTATGAAAAACAAATGCATTGACCCAAATATACGGATCACCCACTGTAGCACAGGAGCAGGAGTAAGAAGTGACGACTAATAAAATGAAGAATCATATCGTTTTTTTAAAGCAAGGTATCGCGATACTGTTATAGTACCGATATATCGTGCAACACTAGACACAGCAAATGATTTCCCCTGAAAGTCTGTAGAAATGAAATGCTGAGAGAAAAAATGCGGAAAACTCTTGAGGATTTTGATTGTGAGTAAAGTTGGACATTGTGGCGGTTTAGATATTATTTGGGTAGCGGGAATAACGTTATGTTTGCCCAGAAACAAAAGGAGCATTTATGAAATGTGTTTTCATACTTTTTACACTTGTTTAGCGACGTATGTTTTTTTTTGTTTTTTTAATATTGCAACCAAACATGAATCTTTTTTCCATCCTATCATTTCAATTCTATCCATCGTTGCCTTTCAAATCCGTCTTGAATTGAAAACGGAGACTTTTTGTTTTGTACACACGGAGATAAACAGCCCAGAATAAATAAATAAATAAATAAAAAAACAGTCAGGATTTTGAAGCACAGCTGTAATTGCTGTCTCTGGGGAGGGGGTTTAATCAGCATGTTTGCTAACCTTATCCTGGATGTTGTTGGGAAAACAATAGCGCGTGTCTCCATTTCCGCATAATTTAGC
The DNA here is from genome assembly GCA_030449085.1 of Kryptopterus vitreolus. NCBI lineage: Eukaryota > Metazoa > Chordata > Actinopteri > Siluriformes > Siluridae > Kryptopterus > Kryptopterus vitreolus. Next base: position 16,334,465 of record JACRUU010000026.1, read on the forward strand.
TTTTAATGTACGTTATTTAATACATCGCCACTTCCAAATTAGCAGCCACTGCTCTCATACATCACGTTAATTAATATCCAGCTTCTTCAGCGGATCTGCCGAGCATCAATATTCCCAGAGCGCACTGCTTCTCGCCAGCACCGTCACGTCCGCGCTCGTGTGTGTGTGTGTGTGTGTGTGTGTGTGTGTGTGTGTGTGTGTGTGTGAGGCCATTGTAGCTGTGCATGAAAATGCATGCGTCCTGTATCATTGTCTTTCCTGTGCACAGATTGTATCCTTCAGTGTTTACCTTTAAAAATGTATGAATAATATAATACGTGTGTGTGTGTGTGTGTGTGTGTGTGTGTACTCGTGTTGTTTTTCGACACTGTTGTGTCCTCGGTGAAGTGTGTGGGTTAAAAGTCTTCCATACCTCATCCATTCTATCAACAAAAAAATGATAAATAAAACCAGACGTTTGTTTTCTTGTTGTGTCTACAGGAAGTTACAGCTCTACCTTGAATCATTTACATTTACAGCATTTTGCAGACGCCCTTATCCAGAGCGACTTTCATTCATTCATTCATTCATTCATTCATCTTCTAGCGCTTTATCCGATCTTCCCTCGGGTCACGGGGAGCCTGTGCCTATCTGAGGCGTCTATGGGTATTAAGGCAGGATACACCCTGGATGGAATAATAACTCATCGCAGGACACACACACACACACACACACACACACACACACATTCACACACTAGGGACAATTTTCCAATGTGCCAATCAACCTACCGTGCATGTTTTTGGACCGGGGGAGGAAACCGGAGAACCCGGAGAAAAACCCCCTGAGGCACGGGGAGAACATGCAAACTCCACACACACATCGTCGGGAATCGAACCCGCGACCCTGGCGGTGTGAGGCGAATGTGCTAACCACTAAACCACCGTGCCCCCTTCCAGAGTGACTTACAACTGAGAAATTGAGTGTTAAGGGCCTTGCTCAAGGGCCCACTAATGGAAGCTTCGTGGTGGTGGGGTTTGAACCTGTGATCTTCCGGTCCAGAGGCGAACGCCTTAACCACTGGGCTACCACCTTCCCTGTATGATCGTACCCCTACTGGGAAACTTTTACCGAAATTTGACGAAAATACCGTAATGAACTCAAACGAAGCGAATACGCACAAATACAAACTTCGATGCTGGATGATGAAACCCTGGCAAAGAGCCCGCCCCCCGCCCCGGGAAACCTCGAGTCGGCCACGCCTGATCTGATGCAAAATCTATAGTCTATAGTCTATCTATCTATCTATAGTCTAAATATATTACTTTCATTCATTTCATATGACACTTAAAAGTTATGCGTTATCCCCATTAATGACTTTCCCTTTCTTACACTTGAAATCAATGAGGGGGATTAAATATGGCCGGTGGTTTCACTTTTGCTTGCAAGTGATGGCATTTCGCTTTCACCTGTTCCTGCATCACTGCATCTGTTTTGTCCGTCTCCATCGTTCCTGTGAGTTTATCAATCAATCAGTCTTTGTGGTGGTTTTCCGGGGTTCGATTTTCTGTTTATTTATTTATTTATTTATTTCAACTCAGTAACGAATATGATTTAAAATGTAGCATTTTAAAAACACATACTTAAGTAAAAGTACATTTATATATTTTAAAAATTACATTCAAAAGTAGAAGTAAACGAAAAAAAAAACATTTACAGTAAGTAAATATCATTGGTTTCTTAATTGTATACAATAATTGTATATAAATCGTTTTTTGTGCCGATGCAAATGTGCTAAAATTATTTTAACTTTGTTCTTTTTTTAATGATGCTTCACATTCTTAACTCTTATTCCGGAATCTTCCATCCCATAATAATAAGCATATTTTTTTCCGATTCCTCACACGCCGTGGCGAGTCGGTGGGAAAATATTTAGCACTTCCCGTGGCGGTAAACAGATTAATAATTAAAGCGTAGGGTAAAACATGCCGTCGAGGTGGGAAAATGAAGGGTAGAAGAGGAGGTGGTGGTGATGGAAACGGAAAGAGGAAAAGTGGAACGGAAGAGAAAGTAAAGAACGGGAAGAACTGATGGGAAAAGTGCTACTGATCTACTGTACAGGAGAGCGCTGGCATTGTTGAATAATTGGTTGTGAGTTTAAATACCAGCCACACAAAGCTACTATGCCTGGGCCCCCGAGCAAGGCCCCTAACCCCATGTAATGTCAGTCACTCTGGATAAGGTGATAAATGTAAAATCTGAGTTGCGTAAATCCTTCCTGGTAAGTTCATCCTTTTCATTTCACTCAATGTCTTTTTGTGTATTTTATATATATATATATATATATATATATATATATATATATATATATATATATAGATATATCACTATATATCTATATATATATATTCATTCATCTTCTATCACTTTATCCGATCTTCCCTCGGGTCACGGGGAGTCTGTGCCTATTTCAGGCGTCTATGGGCATTAAGGCAGGATACACCCTGGATGGAAATGCCAACCCATCACAGGATTCACACACACACACACACACATTCATACACTAGGGACAATTTTCCAAGGTGCCAATCAACCTACCGTGCATGTTTTTGGACCGGGAGGAAAACCGGAGAACCCGGAGAAAAACCCCCTGAGGCACGGGGAGAACATGCACACAAACTCCACACACACATGGCCGAGACGGGAATCGAACCCGGACCCTGGAGGTGTGAGGCGAACGTGCTAACCACTAAGCCACCGTGCCATATATATATATATATATATATATATATATATATATATATATATATATATATATATATATATATATATATATATATATATATCTGATATATATATCCTATATATATATATATATATATATATATACCATATAAATAGATTCAAATATTTAATCATGATTAACTACAGTGAGTTAATTCATTAATCGCACATTATTCTGTCCCCAGTGTACCATAAATGAATACTTTTCATGTTTTTAATACTATAACTCTGGAAATTATTCTTTCAATACTAATTTCTTATGAATTTCGATGGAAATTTGTTTCGAAAAAACGAAATATAATTTTCGTTATTTTTGCGATATTTTCGGTCCAGAGCCACATTCCTGAACCACTGAGCTCCATTCCACTTCATCCCAAAGCTGTTCAATAGGGTTCAGAGGTCTACAGCATGGTGCTGGTTTTGGGTTTCCTCATTCGAACTGGAAAAGTCCGGCGTCCCGAATCTTTTGTATATAGTGCGCTTACATTTCTGCACAATGCATAGAGACAAACTTTGGCATTTGGCAAAAAATGGTGTCTCTGTAGACCCTCAGACCCTCCTAAGCACATGTTCTTATGACTTACAGTGCTATAAGATAAAGAGCCTCCAATTGAGTTTCAGCAATAAACTTTTCACCCTCCCTCTGGTCCACTAAAACACTATGGAAGTCCATAAACGATAGAGAGAAAGAGAGATGGAGGGATGACCTCTCGTAACATGGACTAGTGATGAAGTGGCCAGAACAGCAGACCAGCAGGGGAAGTGCCAGTGGTGCGTTTCTCTCTCTCTCTCCCTCAGCCGAAACTGATTGCAATCCGTGTTCATCAGCGGCGAGGCAGATAAAGAGCGAGCTGATCGATACTCATTCCTTATCCTGCAGCGTGATCTATGCTTTCTCAAAGGCCTCATTCCGCACAACATCTGTTTACCGGGAACAAACCGCCCGCTCACTATAATAAGAAAAGCATTTACGCGTTTACAATTCCTCCTGTGTCTTCACCGACGTCGTACAAACTCTATTTAGATGTTCGTTTAAAAAATAGTCGTTTGGTTTGTTTACAGTAACAGCAATGAATTTTTCCCATTCGCAATTAAACACATTCACGACAAACAATACAGTGAAGGCAAGACGATAAACAATTTACTGGTCGGCGCGACTGTAAATTGTTTATTGTCTTGTTTTGTTTGTGTTTTTTGCTTTTTTCTCAATTTCAGTTTTATTTGTCACATACACGTACATACATACATATGACATGCAGTGAAATGTTTCTTACAGACGTCCATTAGGTAAACATAAAAAAAATAGTGCACAATTTATGTAAATAAATGAAAAGAAAATGTAATAAAATAAAATAAAGTAAAAAATCTTAATAAAAATAAAAAAGTGTAAAGTGTCCAGTGCAAAGTGACTACAGTAAAGTGACTAGTGTAAAGTGTCCAGCATAAAGTGACTAGTGCAAAGTGTCCAGTGTAAAGAGTCCAGTGTAAAGTTCCCAGTTTTAAAGTTGACCAGTGCAAAGTAACTAGTGTAAAGTGTTCAGTGTAAAGTGACCGGTGTCCGGTGTAAATGTCTAGTGTAAAGTTCCCAGTTTCAAAGTGACCAGTGTGAAGTTTACAGTGTAAGGTGTCCAGTTTAAATGACTAGTGTATAGTGACCAGTGTAAAGTGTCCAGTGTAAATTGTTCAGTGCAAAGTGACCTGCGCAGTGTCCAGTGTAAAGAGTCGAGTTTAAAGTTCCCAGTTTTAAAGTGACCAGTGTGAAGTTTCCAGTGTAAATGACCAGTGCAAAGTGACTAGTGTAAAGTGTTCAGTGTAAAGTTCCCAGTTTTAAAGTGACCAGTGTAAAGTGACCAGCGCAAAATGTCCAGGGTAAAGTGTCCAGTGTAAAGTGACCAGTGTCCAGTGTAAAGTGACCAGTGTCCAGTGTAAATGACCAGTGTAAAGTTCCCAGTTTTAAAGTGACCAGTGTGAAGTTTACAGTGTAAATTGTCCATTGCAAAGTGACTAGTGTAAAGTGTTCAGTGAAACGTGACCTGCGCAAAGTGTCCAGTGTAAAGAGTCCAGTGTAAAGTTCCCAGTTTTGAAGTTCATCAGCGCAAAGTGACTAGTGTAAAATGTCCAGTCTAAAGTTTCCAGTGTAAGGTGTCCAGTGCAAAGTGTTCAGTGTAAAGTGTTCAGTGTAAAGTGTCCAGTGTAAAGTGTCCAGTGTAAAGTGTTCAGTGTAAAGTGTTCAGTGTAAAGTGTTCAGTGTAAA
>JACRUU010000026.1:16349481-16354481 GCA_030449085.1 Kryptopterus vitreolus
ATGGATGGATGGATGGACATATATATGTATGGATGGATGGACGTATGTATGTATGTATGTATGTATGTATGTATGGGACATATGGATGGATGGATGGATGAATGGTCATATGTATGTATGTATGGACATATGTATGTATGTGTGAATGTATGTATGTATGTATGGACATATGTATGTATGTATGTATGTATGTATGTATGTATGTATGTATGTATGTATGTATGTATGTATGTATGTATGTATGTATGTGTGAATGTATGTATGTATGTGTATGTATGGACTGTATGTATGTATGTATGTATGTATGTATGTATGTATGTATGTATGTGAATGTATGTATCTGTATGTATGTATGTATGTATGTATGTATGTATGTATTTATGTATGTATGTATGTATGTATGTGTGAATGTATGTATGTATGTATGTATGGACATATGTATGTATGTATGTATGTATGTATGTATGTATGTATGTATGTATGTATGTATGTATGTATGTATGTATGTATGTATGTATGTATGTATGTATGTGTGAATGTATGTATGTATGTATGGACATATTTATGTATGTATGGACATATGTATATATGTAAGTATGTATGTATGTATGGATGGATGGATGGATGGATGAATAAGGGTGTGTGGACAGACAAATGGATAGTGGAGGATGGACAGATGAATGAACATATGGATGGATGAATGGATGGACTTATAAAAAGGTATATGAACTTTGGCTGTATGGATGGATGAATGGATAGATAGATATATAGAATATTTATTTATTTATTTGTGGAATGTAAATAATTTAACGTTGAAATAAACAGGATAATATCTGGGGGGAAAAAGAACAATAAACACAGTAAATATTTGTATCATTGTTGAAGGCCCTGTGGGTTCGCAGTCTGAGACGATACTCACACGAGATATTCAGCGTATTAAAAATCTGCGTCTCGTCTTCCGCGGTTTTCACAGATTTCATTTAAAAGCGTAAAACAACAAGAAAGCAACAACAACAAAAAGATACAAACATGTGATTCTGTTCTCAGAGCATCTTGAAAGCCCAGATGGATGAGGTCTTACACAGTGAATAAAACAGTCTCCTCCGCTACACCCATCTGCTCTACATTCCCACGTTGCCTGGGAGTCTGAAGAGAGAACGCTGGAGAAGAAAACGTGTTCATTCTCCCTTTCTGCATTTTACTTTTGTTTTGGTTTGGCTACTTAAAAAAAAAGAAAAAAAAACAGTAATCCTGCATCCTTTGTTTCTGAATGGAGAAAGAGAGAGAGAGAGAGAGAGAGAGACGCCTCTGGTGTGGATTATAGTCATTTATATCTGTCTGTAGTGGAGTTAAAGTAAACATACACACTACAGTATGACTCCTATACAAGTAAACATGCTGTAAAGTTTCACTTCAGTACAAAGTACAAAGATTTACACTCTTTCATCGATAGATAGATAGATAGATAGATAGATAGATAGATAGATAGATAGATAGATAGATAGATAGATAGATAGATAGATAGATAGATGGTGAAGTGAATAATAGACAGATGGGTGGATGGATGGATGGATGGATGGATAGAAAGATAGATATATAGATAGATATATGATGAAGTGAATAATAGTCAGATGGATGGATGGATGGATAGATAGATAGATAGATAGATAGATAGATAGATAGATAGATAGATAGATAGATAGATGGTGAAGTGAATAATAGTCAGATGGATGGATGGATAGATAGATGGTCAAGTGAATAATAGACGGATGGATGGATTGATGGGTGGATGGATAGACAGACAAATAGATAGATAGATAGATAGATAGATAGATAAAATGATGTTGATGTTTATTACGATGCTGAATTTTAGCACCAATCATAATAAGTTCGAGACAAGAGTGCGCTTGATCCTGATTGGTGGATTGCTGAGTTTAACCAGTTACATTCGCATCAATAAAAAGGAACGACTTATGTAAAAAATAAATAATAATAATAATAAGTTGGCTAATCAGTAAGATATATGAATTATAGTGCATTAAATTGGAAATGGAAATATGTCAGTAAAGTCCAATTATTTAAATAAAGTCACCACCGTCCACCAGTGACACCACGAAACGTCACAAATTCCAACTCTTAGTCGCGTTATCATTCCATATCCGCTATCATTCCATATCCACCATCCTTCTATATCCGCCATCATTCCATATCCGCTATCATTCCATATCCGCTATCATTCCATATCCGTCATCATTCCACATCCGTTATCATTCCATATCCACCATCATTCCATATCCGTTATCATTACATATCCACTATCATGCCATATCCGTTATCATTCCATATCCACCATCCTTCTATATCCGCCATCATTCCATATCCGCTATCATTCCATATCCATCATCATTCCATATCCGCTATCATTCCATATCCGTTATCATTCCATATCCGCTATCATTCCATATCCGTTATCATTCCATATCCGTTATCATTCCATATCCACCATCATTCCATATCCGCCATCATTCCATATCCGCTATCATTCCATATCCGTTATCATTCCATATCCGCTATCATTCCATATCCGTTATTATCATTCCATATCCGTTATCATTCCATCCCATCCTTCTATATCCATCCGCCATCATTCCATATCCGTTATCATTCCATATCCGTTATCATTCCATATCCGTTATCATTCCATATCCGTTATCATTCCATATCCGTTATCATTCCATATCCGTTATCATTCCATATCCACCGTTATCATTCCATATCCATATCCGTTATCATTCCATATCCGTTATCATTCCATATCCGTTATCATTCCATATCCGTTATCATTCCATATCCGTTATCATTCCATATCCGTTATCATTCCATATCCATTCCGCCATCATTCCATATCCGCTATCATTCCATATCCATCATCTTTCCATATCCACCATCATTCCATATCCGTTATCATTCCATATCCGTTATCATTCCATATCCGTTATCATTCCATATCCACCATCATTCCATATCCACCATCATTCCATATCCACCATCATTCCATATCCACCATCATTCCATATCCACCATCATTCCATATCCACCATCATTCCATATCCACCATCATTCCATATCCACCATCATTCCATATCCATATCCGCTATCATTCCATATCCACCATCATTCCATATCCGTTATCATTCCATATCCACCATCATTCCATATCCACCGTATCATTCCATATCCATAGCCATCCCTATCATTCCATATCCGTTATCATTCCATATCCGCTATCATTCCATATCCACCATCCTTCTATATCCGCCATCATTCCATATCCGCCATCATTCCATATCCGTTATCATTCCATATCCGTTATCATTCCATATCCGCTATCATTCCATATCCGCTATCATTCCATCATCCCATATCCATCCATATCCGCTATCATTCCATATCCGTTATCATTCCATATCCACCATCATTCCATATCCGTTATCATTTATCATTCCATATCCGTTATCATTCCATATCCACCATCATTCCATATCCGTTATCATTCCATATCCACCATCATTCCATATCCACCATCATTCCATATCCGCTATCATTCCATATCCGTTATCATTCCATATCCACCATCATTCCATATCCGTTATCATTCCATATCCACCATCATTCCATATCCGTTATCATTCCATATCCACCATCATTCCATATCCGTTATCATTCCATATCCACTATCATTCCATATCCGTTATCATTCCATATCCACCATCACTCCATATCCGTTATCATTCCATATCCACCATCACTCCATATCCGTTATCATTCCATATCCACCATCATTCCATATCCGTTATCATTCCATATCCACCATCACTCCATATCCGTTATCATTCCATATCCACCATCATTCCATATCCGTTATCATTCCATATCCACCATCCTTCTATATCCGCCATCATTCCATATCCGTTATCATTCCTGCAGCATTTCCAAACACTGACACACTTTTCCCTCCGTGGGTGTTAAATAAACATTTCCTGACACAAAATCTCAGTAATGAAACAGGATTTTACTGTGTTTATCCCTGTGACCGTGTTGTTACTATGGAAACAGAACGAGTGTAACGTCCATCGCATGTAAAGTTTGCGTTGAACTGAACTCCGTGTATTTGCTCTGGATCTCGTTCCCAGTCGCCGTGACGGACTCAACATCATCTGCATCATCACGCACCATCTCTCCAACAGATTCCCTCACACCGTTCTGAGTCTCCCTCTGCCTTCTCACACCTTCTCACACCTTCTCACATCACATCCAGGGAATTTCACTACGCTCCAGCCCGTGGCCCTGGAGCACAGAGCAGCCGGTGTGTTCTGAAGGACAGGGAACGTGCTGAACTCGAACATGTCCGTATTCCATATCTGGGATGAACTTCGGGACTCCTGGTTGAAGGTTTTCAACAGATCTTTTAAACAAGCAAATATCATATGGGGAGAAATGGGAGCTCAGTGGTTAAGGTGTTGGCCTTCACCACCAAGCTGCCCACCACCATAAAGCTGCCACTAGTGGGCCCTTGAGCAAGGCCCCTAACCCTCAATTACTCAATTGTAAGTCACTCCGGATAAGGGCGTCTGCCAAATGCCATAAATGTAAATGTAAATATCTGGTTTATAGGGACCTTATCTGGGGGGGGGGGGGGGGGGGGGGGGGGGTGGTTATTCGACCTGGGGGGTGGATAGATAGATATACAGACAGACAGACAAACAGAGATAGACAGGCAGATAGATATAGATAGATAGACAGATATACACACAGACAGAGAGACAGATAGATAGATAGATAGATAGATAGATAGATAGATAGATAGATAGATAGATAGATAGATAGATAGATAGATAGATAGAAATACACACAGACAGAGAGATAGATAGATCGATAGATAGATCGATAGATAGATAGATAGATAGATAGATAGATAGATAGATAGATAGATAGATAGA
>JACRUU010000026.1:16359481-16366981 GCA_030449085.1 Kryptopterus vitreolus
GACTGGTACGGGTTCGAGTCCCCGGGGGTTGGGTACCACTGGTGTAGCTGCGTTGTGTAGCTCACATTGCTGATAAAGTGCTGTTAATAATGCTTTACAGGTCAGGACAGTTTTGGCATCTATCTGTCTGTCTGTCTGTCTGGTTGTCTATCTGTCTGTATATCTATATATCTGTCTCTCTGTCTGTGTCTATCTATCTGTCTGTGTGAATATCTGTCTGTCTGTCTGTCTGTCTGTCTGTCTGTCTGTCTATTTGTCTGTCTGTCTGTCTTTGTCTGTATATATATCTATTTGTCTCTCTGTCTGTGTCTATCTTTCTGTCTGTCTGTGAATATCTATCTATCTGTCTGTCTGTCTGTCTGTCTACTGATCAACATGTTGCAGGATCGTATCTTGTGTATCCCCTGATAAGCATTAACAGAGGTGGTAGCCCAGTGGTTAAGGTGTTGGACTCTGGACCGGAAGATCACGGGTTCAAACCCCACCACCATCAAGCTGCCATTAGTGGGCCCTTGAGCAAGGCACTTAACCCTCAATTGCTCAGTTGTAAGTCGCCCTGGATAAGGGCGTCTGCCAAATGCTGCAAATGTAAATGTAACACGCGACCCTGGTCGTTGTTATAAAGCGTCTCGGAGATCGATACATGGTGAGGCGAGGTGAGAGATCTCACAAAGCACAACGGATACACAACTTATCTGCCTTTCACAATCACAGGATTTTACAATATACTGTAAGACTATACAATATACTACACACTGGTCAGATCTGAGAGGGGCGGGGCATAATGCTGGTTCTTTATTCGAGTGAGAACGCAGAGATCACAGTTGGGGTTTGAGAAGGTCTCAGCGAGTCTCGGTGGTCTGCAGCGAGGAAACCATTCGACTCCTAACCAACTCACTTGTGATTCATTCGAAGTAATGCAGTGACCCGGGACAGCTCTAGAGGGCGATGGAGAGCTCACTGGTTAAGGTATTCCTATCTATCTGTCTCTCTGTCTGTGTATCTATCTGTCTGTCTGTCTGTCTGTCATGAGCGAGGAATGTTCGGGAGTGTGAAGTTCATCACAGCCACATATATATCTGTTATCGACATTTCTGTTACGTGATCTGATCTGAAAGTGATTTAAATCTGTCTGTCTGTCTATCTATCTATCTATCTATCTATCTATCTGTTTGTCTGTGTGTGTGAATATCTGTCTGTCTGTGTGAATATCTATCTATCTATCTATGTCTGTCTGTCTGTCTGTCTGTCTGTTTGTCTGTGTGTGTAAATATCTATCTATCTGTCTGTCTGTCTGTCTGTATTCCTATCTATCTGTCTCTCTGTCTGTGTATCTATCTGTCTGTCTGTCTGTCTGTCGGTCTGTCATGAGCGAGGAATGCTCGGGAGTGTGAAGTTCATCACAGCCACATATATATCTGTTATCGACATTTCTGTTATGTGATCTGATCTGAAAGTGATTTAAATCTGTCTGTCTGTCTGTCTGTCTATCTATCTATCTATCTATCTATCTATCTATCTATCTGTCTGTCTAGTTATCTATGTTTGTCTGTGTGTGTGAATATCCATCCATCTATCTATCTATCTGTCTGTCTGTCTGTCTCGCTGTCTCTCTGTCTATCTATCTATCTATCTACCTATCTATCTATCTATCTATCTATCTATCTATCTATCTGTCTGTCATGAGCGAGGAATGCTCAGGATTGTGAAGTTCATCACAGCCACATATATATCTGCTATCGACATTTCTTTTACGTGATCTGATCTGAAAGTGATTTAAATCTGTCTGTCTATCTGTCTGTCTGTCTGTGTCTCTCTTTCTGTCTGTCTATCTGTCTATCTATCTATCTATCTATCTATCTATCTATCTATCTATCTATCTATCTATCTATCTATCTATCTATCTATCTATCTATCTATCTATCTATCTATCTATCTATCTATCTATCAATCAATCAATCAATCAATCAATCATGAGCGCGGAATGCCCGGTAGTGTGAAGGTCATCACAGCCACATATATATCTGTTATCGACATTTCTGTTATGTGATCTGATCTGAAAGTGATTTAAACCGGGCGTTTTTTAAACACAATTTGGATGGATATTCTCCGCTCGCATCGATCACTCCAGACCCCCCCCCCCCTCAGTTTTCAGGTTGTACTGTGACTTCCAGGTGTTTCTCTCGACGCTGTAGCACTCTGGAAATGTTCGTTTTGAAGCTGTTTACACATCACAGAGCAATAATATTAAAGACACCCCATGATTTTGATGTTGCCTTTAAAAACAACATTGTACACGTAAATCAATTATCAATTGTTTATTGTTTATGACGATGTTGAACAAACAAAAATAAATTTTAATGATGTCACCTTTGGTTTGACACAGCGACCTTCCGTAGTTCTCCAACTCCTGTCCTGCATTACACTTGGGAAATACGAAATACAACATTGTGGCCAGGGGACACGGTGGCTTAGTGGTTAGCATGTTCACCTCACACCGCCAGGCGTCTGGGTTCGATTCCCGTCTCGGCCATGTGTGTGTGTGGAGTTTGCATGTTCTCCCCGTGCCTCAGGAGGTTTTTTCTCTGGGTTCTCCGGTTTCCTCCCGGTCCAAAAACATGCACGGTAGGTTGATTGGCACCTTGGAATATTGTCCCTAGTGTATGAATGTGCTCCCTGCAATGGGTTGGCATTCTTAATGCCCATAGACGCCTGAGATAGGCACAGATTCCCCGTGATCCGAGGGAAGATCGGATATAGCGGTAGAAGATGAATGAATGAATGAAAAAAGTCCAATCAGACTCCCTACTTACCTTCAGATTAGGTGTTTGGTTACGATCGGTGCTCCTCGTCTCGTCTCATTTTCAGTCGTTTCACACAGAGGCCGATGTGCATCCAAACTCTTCTGTTACTACTGAAATCATCACTGTTGCCAGCAGTGAAAACTCGGAGCGCTCGAGCGTGATCGCTTTTGAAATCCGGGCGACTCGTATTTTCCTTCGCGGATTTCGATTAAAAACGTGAATGTGGGGATATTAAAGAGCAGGTGGAGCACTGACGTGTAAAATGCTTTATTCCTGTATTCAGCTGCCCTGCATGCTTGTTTCATCAGTCCCCATTTTTTTCTGTGTGTGTGTGTGTGTGTGTGTGTGTGTGTGTGTGTGTGTGTGTGTGTGTGTGTGTGTGTGTGTGTGTGTGTGTGTGTGTGTGTGTGTGTGTGTGTGTGTGTGTGTGTGTGTGTGAGAGAGCTGGGTCCCTTCACGCTATGTGACTCATCTCACCAAATTTTTCGCTGTCTTGCCAATTTTCCAGAGTGCAAACCCCCGGTAGATGACTTTGGACCCGAGCCAGCTGCACACGATTTCAATCTATCCTCCGTAACCTGTAACCCCCATCCACCTCAGAACCCCAAACCCCTGAGTCAGTGTGATGATGCAAGTTCACTAATGAAGTATTTACATCAGATCGCCCCACTGTAGGATTTTTCCAACTTGAAAACCACAGACATACGCTAGCTAGCAACAAACCTACTAAAGAAGCTACAATTAGGCTAATAATGAAGCTAACAATGAAGCTACCAATTAGGCTAATAATGAAGCTATCAATTAGGCTAATAATGAAGCTACCAATGAAGCTAACAATTACGCTAATAATGAGGCTAACAGTTCGGCTAATAATGAAGCTAACAATGAAGCTAACAATTATGTTAATAATGAGGCTAACAATTTGGCTAATAATGAAGCTAACAATTAGGCTAATAATGAAGCAAAGAATTAGGCTAATAATGAGGCTAACAATGAGGCTAATAATGAGGCTAACAATGAGGCTAATAATGAAGCTAACAATGAGGCTAATAATGAAGCTAACAATTAGGCTAATAATGAAGCTAACAATTAGACTAATAATGAAGCGAACAATTAGGCTAATAATGAAGCGAACAATTAGGCTAATAATGAAGCAAACAATTAGGCTAATAATGAGGCTAATAATGAGGCTAATAATGAGGCTAATAATGAGGCTAACAATTAGGCTAATAATGAAGCTAACAACGAAGCTACCAATGAAGCTAACAATTAGGCTAATAATGAAGCTAACAAAGAAGCTAACAATTAGGCTAGTAGCAATGTTCAAAGTTCATCACAGCCACATATATATCTGCTATCGACATTTCTGTTACGTGATCTGATTTTATCTGATAGCGTTTTAAACCGGTCGTTTTTTTTACCCAATTTGGATGGATCTTCTCCGCTCGCGTCGATCATTCCAGGTTCTTTTTCTTCTCCCGAGAAGATCGCTTTGAAGCTGTTTTCACATTAGGTATTGTACTAGGCTAATAATGAAGCTAGCAATTAAGCTAACAATAAGGTTATGAACAAAGCTAACAATGAAGCTAACAATGAAGCTAACAATTAGGCTAATAACGAAGCTAACATTGAAAATAACAATGAAGGCAATAATGAAGCTAACAATGAAAACAATGAAGCTAACAGTGAGGCTAATAACGATGCTAACAACAAAGCTAACAATTAGGCTAATAACGAAGCTAACAACAAAGCTAACAATGAGGCTAATAAAGAAGCAAACGATGTAGATAACAATGAGACAAACAACAAGGCTAATAACGAAGATAACAACAAAGCTAACAACATAGCTAACAGTGAGGCTAATAACAAAGTTAGCAATGAAGCTAACGTGGATGAGACAGAGGGGGTCAGTGAGAGAGAAGTGAGACATTCATGATCATCTTTTCTCTGCTAGTTGGTGGATGTTGAGCCCGGATACATTCATTAGGGAACAGCATGTGAAATTGGTTTAGTATGACTATATTAATATGATGTGAGGGAGAACCGGCATATAAACAGTGTCTCCCATTTTTGTAGACGATATTAGTTTTGGATACAGAGGGAGAATGTGTGCGCTATTTGTACCTGTTTGTAGTGGGTGTTTTGGGGTTTGCGGCTGTCATGTTTAACACACACACACACACACACACACACACACACACACACCTCCCCATTCACTAACGTGCTTCTGTTTGAGGTGCTGGAATAAATGTTCACTATAACACTAGTAGTAACTCGCCAGCTCATGGTGCCTGTTCTGCGAAGCCGACAGGTAAACCACAGCCATATTGCCCCTATTATTTTACATAGTGCAAAAAAAGATGGCCTGATGATCAGGAGAACATCTGGACATGGTATAATAAGGAGATCTTACCAAATGAATGTAAACCGGGACTAAAACGGCTGGAATAGGAGATGATCCAGGGATATGAGGTGTGTTTAAATGCGCTCGAGAGAAACTCCTCTGTTCCATATTGAGGATGCTGAGTTCTTCAGCGACGTTCCCGGTATCGTCCAGCAGCTTCAGTACAGGGTCCGAGCCTCGCACGTACTTTATTTGAAGGCCCTTGGACATCTTCGGCTTGTCGCCCTTGACTAAAGCTTGGGAACCTCCCCAATTTTCATCCACAGACCTCTAAGATGGCTCCGGTGTAGAGCTTTCCAGAGCCTCCTCCTGGGGTGTCTATGTAAGGCACCATGTTCTTGAAAGACTCTATAATCTTGGTGTTCTTGGCCTCCTGGAAATAGGAGAAGCAGCCGGTGATGACGACAGCCGACAACACAATACCGAGATACAAGTTGTCACGTTCTGAATGAATGCCTTATTCATGGTCCAGTCTTGGGTCCTACCCTCCTTGGTGTCCTCATATGGAGAGACGAGAAGAAGAAAGGGATGTAGGACCTGGGTGATCTGAAGAAGGAATTTCAGTGGAAGATATATGCTGGAAATTCCAGATAGACATTGTTCAGGATCTGACTAATGCCAAGGCGGTTGAGTTTCTGTTGTGGGACGGTCCGAACGCATTCACTCCCCTCCCCCAATGACACCAGGAGGTATTTCCAGGAGGTAATGTATTTTTTCGGCCAGTGACATCATCAAATTATCCATCGTCCGACTCCCGTCGAAGTGCAGAGCGATTAGACATGTCACATGATCCTGTGTCCGAGTTTCTTGGATTTTTCACGTTTGTGGCCGTGTGACATGTCTAATTGCTCTGCACTTTGACGGGAGTCGGACGCTGGATAATTTGATGATGTCACTGGCTGAAAAAATACATTACCTCCTGGAAATACAACATCAAATTATCCAGCGTCCGACTCCCGTCGAAGTGCAAAGCGATTAGACATGTCACATGACCCTGTGTCCGAGTTTCGCTGTTTCGCAGATATTTCACGGTTGCGGCCAAATGAGGCATATGTTCACGACCTACTCCATCTGACCTACGAGTGGGTGTCAAATGTGCATGTCGGGCGAACACGGAGCATTCTCTATGAGGCCGGAATGTCACAGATTTCCCGAAATTTCGAACGTGTGTGGGGTCCGGGAGGTATATGATCATGATCCACTCCGGACCCTCTACGAGTGGATATGCCATATGTGCACTGTGAGGCACAAAATTTCGGCCCCATTCATTTTGTATGACTTTTTACCGACTTTTTACTTTAAGTACTTATATTTTCATGCATATTATCTGTACTTTCTACTCCTTACATTTAAAAAATATCCTATTCGGCTTGTCCTCGTTCAAAAAAAAAAAAAAAATCCTATCCCGATAAACGTCTCCATCCGGATAGAGTGAATGTGATTGTGATTGGATGAGATATAAACATATACCATTCCGACGCACTATTGGTTTATACGCGATCCATCGCACCTGCACACGACACACAAATCACCTCACACTCCAGTGAGGACATAACCAGTGTTTGGGGGTCGTAACAGATTATTTCTTAAAAGTGATTATTTCTCCGCTACTGACTCGTTTATCAAACAGGTGTTTTCTCTTCATCCTCCACAAATGAAGATACAGTAGGGAGTTCTGTAGAGAGACTTTTCAATAAATTAGTGATTGCGATTAGTGCGGTCTAAACATTTGTCCTTAATGTCGTTTTTTTAAGATACATTACTTTTATACTTTAAGTCATTTTAAAACCAGTTCTTTTACACTTTTACTTATTACTTTTACTTGAGTATAAATCCTGAACTTCTATAGAGGTCTTTTTAAACCCTAATACACTTCTACCTGGAGTTCCTGGTTCCTGATCAAAGCAGTGGCGATATATATTTTATATATATATATATATATATATATATATATATATATATTATATATATTATATATATATATATATACAGACGTGGACAAAATTGTTGGTACCCTTTGGTCAATGAAAGAAAAAGTCACAATGGTCACAGAAATAACTTTAATCTGACAAAAGTAATAATAAATAAAAATTCTATAAATGTTAACCAATGAAAGTCAGACATTGTTTTTCAACCATGCTTCAACAGAATTATGTAAAAAAATAAACTCATGAAACAGGCATGGACAAAAATGATGGTACCCCTAGAAAACACAGAAAATAATGTGACCAAAGGGACATGTTAATTGAAGGTGTGTCCACTAATTAGCATCACAGGTGTCTACAACCTTGT
>JACRUU010000026.1:16371981-16379481 GCA_030449085.1 Kryptopterus vitreolus
AATCCTCGATGCAATGCAAGATCAATGGATCCAGATACTTGTTTACATATGGAAGTTTCTTGCGCTTGTTTTCGAACCCAAAAGTCATGAGGCATGAGGATTCAGCCATAGGAAGATTCGCAAAATCCATCCCTCCATCCATTTTTCCATCCCTTTATTCGCGGGGTGCCTATTTCGGGCGTCTTCAGGGCATCGAGGCAGGATACACCATGTAAGGAACCCATCTCAGGGCTCACACACACAAACACATTCACACACTAGGGACAAGGTCTCAAACCTACCGTGCATGTTTCTGGGGGAGGAAACCAGAGAACCCGGAGAAAAACTCCCTGAGGCACGGGAGAGAACATGCAAAACTCCAAACACACATATGGTGGAGGCGGGAATCGAACCCCTAACCCTGCTGGTGGTATGAGGCGAATGTGCTAAGCCACCGCGCCCTCAGATTAGCAAAGTGAAGGAATTAATTTTGTTTATTTGAACGTTTATTTATGACATTTATGTTAGTAGCTACAAATACACTGACCCCAAGGACACAAACAATACCATATCGCGATATTGGGTGCGATTTAAATTATTACATTTATTAAACAAATATTTTTAAAATCCGTGGCTGCTGCGGAGCAACTTTTTGAACACAATGTACATAGTTTACATCAGTTTTCCCGACACGTCTACATCTGCAAATATTGGATTATATTCCATTAAAAGTGCGAAAAATGATAATGCATAATCCGTAACTTCTTTTTGGCTATTAATATTTGAGAGCTTTTCCTCGGTGGCAAAGAAACAGATCAAGCCTCGCCCTTTAGTCGCACTCCAAGAGTCACGGGTCTGTCTGGATGTTTTACGAAAGCTCTCGCTTTTCTAACGTTACTAGCTAGACGGCGTATTCTTCCATTATGGAAACAAAGTCTTCCTTCATCGTTTGGTGACTGGTTACGGGATGTTATGAGTTTCATTCCCCCCTTCCCCGATAATGGGAACTCTTCTGTGGTGGATTAGGCTAACCAGTGAGTCTGGTGTAAATGTGTGCAGTGTTCATTGGTGATTATTGTTGTTTACTTATACGTTGTTGTTTCTACACTCTGGATAAGGCTCCTCTGTACATAACTGACATTTTATGTTATTCTTTTTTTTAAGTAATAAAATAAAAGTAATAATAAAGTTATTTATTTATTTATTTATTTTGTTTGTTTGTTTGGGCTGGGGACAGTGGGCGGGGTGAAAATGTTTTGTTTTTGTTCTGTTGTTGTTATTATTACAAAAAATTCAATAGACAGATTAAAAAAAAAAAAAAAAATATATATATATATATATATATATATATATATATATATATATATATATATATTCATTCATCTTCTACCGCTATATCCGATCTTCCCTCGGGTCACGGGGAGCCTGTGCCTATCTCTGGCATCTATGGGCATTAAGGCAGGATACACCCTGGATGGAATGCCAACCCATCGCAGGACACACACACACACACACACACACACATTCACACACACATTCATACACACATTCATACACTAGGGACAATTTTTCCAAGGTGCCAATCAACCTACCGTGCATGTTTTTGGACCGGGGGGGGAAACCGGAGAACCCGGAGAAAAACCCCCTGAGGCACGGGGAGAACATATAAACTCCACACACACATGGACCAAGACAGGACTCGAACCCAGACCCTGGTGGCGGTGTGAGGCGAACGTGCTAACCACTAAGCCACCGTGCATCCTATATATATATATATATATATATATATATATATATATATATATATATATATATTATAATATAGTGTAATGTATATAATATATTGGTGATGCATCGCTGAAAAAAAACCAAACATTCAATTTAATTAATTGTTATTTGTACAGACACTCCCCACCCTGCGAACAAACACTTTATGAACTTTCGCACAATTTGTTCGGATTTAGAACAATCCGCCACTGTTAGGTAGTCCCGGAGCTTAACGAACGCAGAGCACAGCGAACGAGCGCGTACGTCTCCCAAACCTCATTTTCTATACACTACATACACTACTTTTTATCAATGCAAATCTTAAACATTGTTTATTAAAACCGTTTTGGGGAAAAGCTAAAGAGCATTAAATACATTAATGTATTAAACTAGCGTTTTTATAGCTTATATCTTATGAACATTCATAATAGTCACTAGCGAACGCCACAAACTTCATACTACAACTTCATACAACTCTTGAAATGTACCTCGAGTAAACATCATTACATGTATTACAGACTATAATGAATAAATAGAATGTAGCGCTCTCCGTGCAGCGTACAGTCTCGCATGTAAAAAAAAATTAAAACAAACAGCACCCGTGATTCTGCCACTAGAGGCCGCTCTACTGGAACAGATTTTTTTTTTTGTCGCTGGCCAATAATTCAATAATCATCTGGTCAATCTCTAAACAAACACAAAATGAGCTTGAACAAACAAAACTACACACAGTACATTATATTTAGTGCAACAACACAATAACAACATATTGCATCACCAACCAGTACACTGGGAACAATACAGTAATAATTGGTGAACATTTAGCAGAGGTCATATGTGGAAAGAAATTGCGCTAAAAGTGTGTGTGTGTGTGTGTGTGTGTGTGTTTTCAGTCCATTTTCTTATTGGAATTGTCTATGTGAAGAAACTGTCACACTGTTGGTTTTGGGGACCTGAATTCTTTGGTACCTTATTCCAAGAGGGTGAAGAGAGAGTGTGTGTATGTGTGTATGTGTGTATGTGTGTGTGTGTGTGTGTGTGTGTGTGTGTGAGAGAGAGAGTGTGTGTGTTCAGACCATTTTCTTATTGGAATTGTCTATTTTGTGTGAAGAAACTGTCACATTGTTGGTTTCGGGGGACTGGATTTTTGGGTACCTTATTCCAAGAGGGTGAAGGGTGTATGTGTGTGTGTGTGTGTGTGTGTGTGTGTGTGTGTGTGTGTGTGTGTGTGTGTGAAACACAATGCTGGTTGGTGTTAAGGATGTTGCATGTTGTGTAAATGTCTATGGTAGAGGGAAGGGAGACAATGACAATCTTCTCGAATGTCCCCGTTATCCACAATCAGAAAGTGTGTGTAACAATTAAAGGAACTGAATGAGAGCTTTTTCGTGTGGACCTCCTGCTGAAGGTCCTCTAAAGTTTGTATCAGCGGAGATTTATGGATTCCAAATGAAACGGAAGCAAAAATGACATTGCCAATGACACCTCTTATTTTCGGTGATAATTCTGTTTGCTAGCATATAACACAGAAATGGAAATGGGGGGGGGGGGGGGGGACCTGCATAATTTGAATATTTCTCCAAGGGTTTTATTTCCCTCAGTGACCCGTTTTCATTACCTTTCCGCACCTGTAAGCATCGAGTTACCTTAATCTACCTTGTCTGGCGTACGCGGTAATCCCCGGAACCTCCCGGGTGACACCGTGGCCCGTCGTCATCGTGTCGCTTTCTGTTGGATCGTCATTCAGGGATTCACATATTCATGAGGTTGAAGTTCACCTTGATGAAAATGAATTCCTTTTTTTTCGCACCGAGAAGCTTTTTTTTCCCCCTCCGGTGTGTAATGAGGTTCTGGATTAAATATTTGCCAAACAACCATAGTGACAGAAACGATGAGCGAGTGATGTTTGATATGAGATTTGGCTCGGGGGCTTAGTGGTTAGCATGTTCGCCTCACACCTCCATGGTTGGGGTGGGGGGGTCGAAGCCTTTGCGATATGTGTGTGTGTGTGTGTGGAGTTTGCACGTTCTCCCCGTGCCTCAGGGGTTTTTCTCCGGGTTCTCTGGTTTCCTCCCGGTCCAAGAACATGCACGGTAGGTTGATTGGCACCTTGGAAAATTGTCCCTAGTGTATGAATGTGTGTGTGAATGTGAGTGTGTGTCCTGTGATGGGTTGGCATTCCATCCAGGGTGTATCCTGCCTTAATGCCCATAGACGCCTGAGGTAGGCACAGACTCCCCGTGACCCGAGGGAAGATCGGATAAAGTGGTAGAATGAATGAATGAATGAATGAATGAATGGTTTGGCTCGGTCCAATCCTGACGTCCCATCAAAACATCTCCAGTTCTTCTTGTTCAGTCATTTTAACTGGATTTATTACTCGGGCTACATCGATGCTAAACTGGATAAATTTGGAATTAAAACACTCCACAGTCTCATTTTCAGAAGCGGGAGATTAATCGTTATAATCGATTGATTTGATTTTTATACTTTAATGCGATGTTGAAAAAATCGATTTTACGAGTTCACCTTGGTTTGACACAGCGAGCTTCCGTAGTTCTCCTGCGCCGCATTCCACTTTCGGAAATACGAAATACAACATGGCGGCGCTCTGGCGGCGAATCCTGAAGAGCTCATTTCAAAGAGGGGGCGGGGCGTTTTCATCAGTCGTATGGAAACGGTTCGGGTTTCAGATGTTCAACAAACCAAAACTCCGCTGTAACATTTATCTTAAGTTTGTGGCGACTAAAGGAAACGACTCATTTATTCCAAACAGAAGCACCTTGTTGTGTGTGTGTGTGTGTGTGTGTGTGTGTGTGTTTTGTCTAGAAGAGAATTGGTAAATCAGTTTATATGACGTCTTTTTTACGCCGGTTTCTAGGAGTACAGCGGATAGGAGTTGATCTGTTGAGGGAGGGAGGTGGGGGCACCGTGGTTAAAGTACTGACCTCATGACCGGAAGATCGCAGTTTTAAATCCCACCACCACCAAGCTGCCACTAGGGGGGGCCCTTGAGCCTCAATCATTTGCTCAGTTGTAAGTTGCTTAGGATAAATGCGCCTGTCAAATAACGTAAACAATCCGGATATGTCACACGGTTCGGGACTCGTGCGTTTTTTTTTTAACGATAAATAAAATGATCTTTGTCCAAAACGGTCGTGTTTTGACGTGAAAGCGTTGCTCCGTCGCCTCGGGGATCCTTTGCAAGTAACTTTTCTTGTAATAAATCGAAAGTAAGTTAGATTTATCTCCTCCCCCTTTTTTTTTCGCTGATCGGATCCCTCATGTCCGCGAGTCTCGGTTATTCTGCGATCGTAAAAAAAAAAAAAAACGCAATTCATCCGTGGGTCACACGAGTCCCGAACCGTGTGACATATACGGATCGTTTACGTTATTTGACAGGCGCGCTTATCCTAAGCAACTTACAACTGAGCAAATGATTGAGGCTCAAGCGCCCCCGCCCCCCTAGTGGCAGCTTGGTGGTGGTGGGATTTAAACCTGCGATCTTCCGGTCAAAGCGGAGATAATAATATGCAAAAACAAACAAACATATTATTGTGGTCATGGCCTTAAAAATGTCCTGTATAACAGAAAGCTGTAAGAAGAAGGTTTACATTTTGTCTCCAGTTCGTCAGAGTTTAAACGACAAACCAGACGAGTCATGACCGTTCGAACAACAAGCACTTATTCTTTAGCATGACCCGGGTCTCGGGTCTCACGATCCACAGCCAGATCACGTCTCGGATCACGCCCTGCTTCCCCAGAGTTGTTGTTTCCTGTTTCGGAAAGCGTGTTGTTTTGTAGTTAAAGCTCCTGCCTTGTCTATCAGACTTCATTTGAAGCACTGGAGAGCTGCAGGGTCTCGAATCCGGAGCAGACTTATAAGTGTTTTTTTTTTGTTGTTGTTGTTGTTGTTGTTGTTGTTTTCTTGTTGCTGTTGCAAACCGCTTAAAAATGTTTATTTCTTTTTCTGAGAAACTTTCTTGTGGCTTCACTGTGATTTCCAGCCTACTTTGGAAATATAATACATTACAGATTATAAATGTTCCTATTCGAAATGTAATAAGTAGTGTAACTTTTGAATGACTTTATAAAAGTAAAGTACATTTGATTACTTTTTGATTACATGCATTTGTCCACTAGGTGGCGCTTAATGAAATGAACATACATTCATCCATTCATTCATCTTCTACCGCTATATCCGATCTTCCCTCGGGTCACGGGGAGTCTGTGTCTATCTCAGGCGTCTATGGGCATTAAGGCAGGATACACCCTGGATGGAATGCCAACCCATCGCAGAGCACACACACACACACACATTCATACACTAGGACAATTTTCCAAGGTGCCAGTCAACCTACCGTGCATGTTTTTGGACCGGGGAGGAAACCGGGTCTGGTTGGGGGTGGGGTCTGGGATTTATAATCTTTAGCATTTTCCTGAGTAACTTTCATGAGTAATTGAATTACACTTTTTTTTTCTCAGTAACTGGTACGAATTTCTGTTACTTTTATTTATTAAATTACATAACAGTGTTACATGTAAGAAGCACGGGGGTTTAGTGGTGAGCACGTTTGCCTCACACCGCCAGGGTCCGGGTTCGATTCCCGTCTCGGCCATGTGTGTGTGGAGTTTGTGCATGTTCTCCCCGTGCCTCAGGGGGTTTTTCTCCGGGTTCTCCGGTTTCTTCCGGTCTAAAAACATGCACGGTAGGTTGATTGGCACCTTGGAAAATTGTCCCTAGTGTATGAATGTGTGTGTGAGTGTGTGTGTGTCCTGTGATGGGTTGGCATTCCATCCAGGGTGTATCCTGCCTTAATACCCATAGACGCCTGTGATAGGCACAAACTCCCCGTGACCCGAGGGAGGATCGGATAAAGCGGTAGATGATGAATGAATGAATGTTACATGTAACTAGTTACTCATCACACTGGTACTCGCCGGGTGCGTTTACATGGAGCGCTGGAATCGAATTGAAAAGTCCAATCCATGACCTCAATCATAATGCAAATTCCCGAATGATATTGTAATCGTTAGCTGGGCGATTTGTCTACATAATAGATATTTCCTTTATTTGTGGGTAAAATTCGATTTTGGATACGGAGGGAAAATGTGTCGCTATTTGTACCTGTTTGTAGTGGGTGTTTTGGGGTTTGCCTGTGTCCAACTGAGGTTAAGGGCCTTGCTCAAGGGCCCACTAGTGGCAACTTGGTGGTGGTGATGGGGTTTGAACCCATGATCTACCAGTCCAGAGGACAACACGTTAACCACTGGGCTACACACCTCCCTATCAGTACAAGTGAGTGTTTATCTCTGGACCCAAAGGTCGCAGGTTCAAGTTGCGGCCCTCAAGCAAGGCCCTTAACCTCATTCCTGGTACCGATCCCAAATCCGGATAAATGGAGATTGTTTGCGCAAGGAAGGACATCCAGTGTCAAATATGCTCCAAATGTGATATGTAGACCTTCCGCTGTGGCGCCCCCTAATGGGAAAAATCTGAAGTAATCACCCAGGTATACAATTGTATAGGACGCTTTAAATTCACGCCAAGATTAAATCGCTTTAGATTAAGGTCATTTGAACTGGGAGACCCCAGAATGCTCGAATGGTTCGGGTATAAAGCTGTAGTTGATTTAGAGTAGGTTTTTTTGTGTGTGTTTTTTTTTGGGGACCGAATATAAATGGCTGAATTTCTGGACATCGCTAGTTTTTAAGACGCTCCGATGGTCTCACACACACGATGCTAATGCGGTC
>JACRUU010000026.1:16386981-16419481 GCA_030449085.1 Kryptopterus vitreolus
CTGGCGGATGTTTATCTGGCGGATGTTTATCTGGCGGATGTTTATCGGATGTTTATCTGGCGGATGTTTATCTGGTTTATCGGGTGGATGTTTATCGGGTGGATGTTTATGGTGGATGTTTATCGGGTGGATGTTTATCGGATGTTTATCTGGGGATGTTTATCGGGTGGATGTTTATCGGGTTTATCTGGCGGATGTTTATCTGGCGGATGTTTATTATGGCGGATGTTTATCTGGCGGATGTTTATCTGGTGGATGTTTATCGGGTGGATGTTTATCTGGCGGATGTTTATCGGGTTTATCGGGTGGATGTTTATCGGGTGGATGTTTATCGGGTGGATGTTTATCTGGTGGATGTTTATCGGGTGGATGTTTATCGGGTGGATCGGGTGGGTGTTTATCGGGTGGATGTTTATCGGGTTTATCTGGGATGTTTATCGGGCGGATGTTTATCTGGTGGATGTTTATCGGGTGGATGTTTATCTGGTGGATGTTTATCGGGTGGATGTTTATCTGGTGGATGTTTATCGGGCGGATGTTTATCTGGCGGATGTTTATCTGGCGGATGTTTATCTGGCGGATGTTTATCTGGCGGATGTTTATCTGGCGGATGTTTATCTGGCGGATGTTTATCTGGCGGATGTTTATCTGGTTTATCGGATGTTTATCTGGTTTATCGGGTGGATGTTTATCTGGCGGATGTTTATCTGGCGGATGTTTATCTGGCGGATGTTTATCTGGCGGATGTTTATCTGGCGGATGTTTATCTGGCGGATGTTTATCTGGCGGATGTTTATCTGGCGGATGTTTATCTGGCGGATGTTTATCTGGCGGATGTTTATCTGGTGGATGTTTATAGGGTGGATGTTTATCTGGTGGATGTTTATCTGGTGGATGTTTATCGGGTGGATGTTTATCGGGTGGATGTTTATCTGGCGAATGTTGGTATGGTGGATGTTTATCTGGTGGATGTTTATCTGGTGGATGTTTATCTGGTGGATGTTTATCTGGTGGATGTTTATCTGGTGGATGTTTATGGTGGATGTTTATCTGGTGGATGTTTATCGGGTGGATGTTTATCTGGTGGATGTTTATCGGGTGGATGTTTATCTGGTGGATGTTTATCTGGTGGATGTTTATCGGGTGGATGTTTATCTGGTGGATGTTTATCGGGTGGATGTTTATCGGGTGGATGTTTATCTGGCGGATGTTTATCGGGTTTATCGGGTGGATGTTTATCTGGCGGATGTTTATCGGGTGGATGTTTATCGGGTGGATGTTTATCTGGTGGATGTTTATCGGGTGGATGTTTATCGGGTGGATGTTTATCGGGTGGATAAACTTTGTTCTCCTACAGAGCCATTAAATAATACATCAAACAGCACTGTATCAAACACTGCTTCTATCCCTCTATCTCTCACTCATTTCCTCCTCTCTCTCTCTCTCTCTCTCTCTCTCTCATTAAACAGCACTGTATCAAACACTGCTTCTATCCCTCTATCTCTCACTCATTTCCTCCCTCTCTCTCTCTCTCTCTCTCTCTCATTAAACAGCACTGTATCAAACACTTCTTCTATCCCTCTATCTCTCACTCATTTCATCCCTCTATATCTCTCTCTCTCTCATCAAACAGCACTGTATCAAACACTGCTTCTATCCCTCTATCTCTCACTCTCATTCTCCCTCTCTCTCTCTCTCTCTCTCTCTCTCTCATTAAACAGCTCTGTATCAAACACTGCTTCTATCCCTCTATCTCTCACTCATTTCCTCCCTCTATCTCTCTCTCTCTCTCATTAAACAGCTCTGTATCAAACACTGCTTCTATCCCTCTATCTCTCACTCATTTCCTCCCTCTATCTCTCTCTCTCTCATTAAACATTTTTTTTCTACTGAACTCATGCTTTCCTCTAGAATTCTCTTGTTTTAGCAGGAATTTACAAGTTATTCTCCTTTCTTTCTTTCCTTCATTCATTCCTATTTTCTTTCTGTATGACTTTTGCTTTCTTTCTTTCTTTCTTTCTTTCTTTCTTACCTTCCTTCTTTCTTTCTGTATGACATGTTCAGTTTCTTTCTTTCTTTCTTTCTTTCTTTCTTTCTTTCGTTCGTGAATTCCTTCTTTCTTTCTGCATGATGTCCACTTTCTTTCTTTCTTACCTTCTTTCTTTCTTTCTTTCTTTCTGTATGACATGTTCACTTTCTTTCTTACCTTCCTTCGTTCTTTCTGTATGACATGTTCAGTTTCTTTCTTTCTTTCTTTCTTTCTTTCTTTCTTTCTGTCTTTCTGTCTTTCTGTCTTTCTTTCTTTCTTTCTGTCTTTCTTACCTTCCTTCTTTTTTCTGTATGACATGTACAGTTTCTTTCTTTCATTCTTTCTTTCTGTATAATATTCACTTCTTTCTTTCTTTCTTTCTTTCTTTCTTTCTTTCTTTCTTTCTTTCTTTCTTTCTTACCTTCCTTCTATCTATATGACATGTTCAGTTTCTTTCTTTCTTTCTTATTTAAAACTCCTTCCCTCCTTCCTTCATTCTTTTCTCTCTCTCTCTCCGTATGGTTTTCCTGCAGTAAATCACGAGTTTGTTGTATTTATTTGAATAATTGTTCTGGGTTTTTTTTTTTTTTGGTTAGCAGCAGAAAGAAAAAAAAAGATACGATCCACTCGTTTTAGACTCGTTTCACTTCTGTCCTTTTTCTTCTTCTTCTTCTTCTCGAACACATCGTTTATCTCTTTATCTTTATGCGACACCTCTTTCTTTCTTTTTTCATTCCCCTTTGGGCTTTTACTTGGATTCCCGCCTCTCACTAGATGTACAGTCAGCCTCAGATCCGAGGACAGCGATTCACCGAGAACGACAGGACATCACACACGTGAGCTTTCAGATAGGATGAAGCAGAACACAACACACACACCGTGTAGACCGACACACACACACACAGCAAACAGGACAGATAGACACAGACACACACACACACACACACACAGAACACACACACACACACACACACACAGTAGAAACACACACACACACCACCACACACAGACACACACACACACAGACACACACACACACAGAAACACACACACACAGAGAAAAACACACAGACACACACACACACACACACACACACAGACAGAAACACACACACAGAAACACAAACACACACCCCCCCCACAGACAGACAGACAGACAGACAGGCAGACAGACACACACACACACACACACAGAGACACAGAGACAAACAGTTAGACAGACAGACAGACACACACACACACACAGACAGATAGACAGACACACACACACACACACACACACACACACACACACACACACACACACACACACACACACACACACACACACACACACATGAAAACACACACACACACACACACACACACAGAGACAGACAAGTTAGACAGACAGACAGACACACACACACAGACAGATAGACACACACACACAAACACAGACACAGACACACACACACACACACACAAACACAGACACAGACACACACACACACACACACACACACACACACACACAGAGTAAAATATACAGCCGCTTCCTGTTCGGATCACACCGAGCACATGTTCCCTCCAATTCCTCTTTATTTAACATTTTCATTTCCTTCTTTCATTTCATCCCTCTTTTCTTGCTTACTTCTTTAACTCCTCTTTCCAGTCCTACTTTCATTCCTTCGTTCCTTCTTCCGCTCCTTCCTTCTTACATTCGTTCCTTTCTTCTTCCATTCCTGGTTTTCTTTCTTTCTTTCCTCTTGTTTTTTCTTCATCTCCTTCTTTACTCCTTTCTTTCTTTCTTTCTTTCTTTCTTTTTCATTACTTACTTTCTTTTTTTCCTCTTGATTTTTCCTTCCTCCCTTCCTTCCTTCCTTCCTTCTCTCTGTAGTACTGCAGTGTGATGTAGTAGAATGATGAGTGTTGTGTAGTGATGTGGGATTGTTTGCAGTGACTCTGTTTTATTTCCTTCATTACAGTAAGTTTAGGATGTATGAGTAGACGCATGTGTAGATGTTGGCAGCGAGCCGCAGGTGGAACATAGACGTGTGTGTGTGTGTGTGTGTGTGTGTGTGTGTGTGTGGGGATGTCTTCCGAGTATAAACTTGGCGCTTCCACGACAAGTACCACAACACAACAATGCCACGTGTCATTTAGGGACAGTGTGTATTTACGGTGTGTGTATGGTGTGTGTACAGTGTGTGTATGATGTATATGTGTAGAGTGTGTATACAGAGTTTGTGTATGGTGTGTTTACGGTGTGTGTGTACAGTGTGTATGTACTGTGTGTGTATATGGTGTGTGTGTACAGTCTGTATGCAGTGTGTGTGTGTACGGTGTGTGTGTACAGTGTGTATACAGTGTTTGTGTACGGTGTGTGTGTGTGTACTTTGTGTGTATGTACTTTGTGTGTATGTGTACTAGTGTGTGTGTAGTACTGGTGTGTGTGTGTGTGTGTGTACGATGTGTTTACGGTGTGTGTATGGTGTGTGTGTACAGTGTGTGTATGATGTATATGTGTAGAGTGTGTATACAGAGTTTGTGTATGGTGTGTTTACGGTGTGTGTATGGTGTGTGTGTACAGTGTGTATGTACAGTGTGTGTGTGTGTGTGTGTGTGTGTGTGTGTGTGTGTGTGTGTATATGGTGTGTGTGTACAGTGTGTGTGTACAATGTGTGTGTACAGTGTGTATACAGTGTTTGTGTACGGTGTGTTTGTGTGTACGGTGGTGTATGTGTGTGTGTGTGTGTGTGTGTATACGATGTGTTTATGGTGTGTGTGTACAGTGTGTGTATGATGTATGTGTGTAGAGTGTGTATACAGAGTTTGTGTATGGTGTGTTTACGGTGTGTGTATGGTGTGTGTGTACATTGTGTATGTACAGTGTGTGTGTGGGTGTGTGTATGTGTGTACTGTGTGTGTACAGTGTGTGTGTGTATATGGTGTGTGTGTACAGTGTGTACACGGTGTGTGTGTACAGTGTGTATACAGTGTTTGTGTACGGTGTGTGTGTGTGTGTACTTTGTGTGTATGTGTACTTAGTGTGTGTGTGTGTGTGGTGTGTGTACGATGTGTTTACGGTGTGTGTATAGGGTGTGTGTTACAGTGTGGTTACGGTGTGTGTGTGTGTGTGTGTGTGTGGTGTGTGTACTGTGTGTGTGTGTGTGTGTGTGTGTACTTAGTGTGTGTGTGTGTGTGTGTGTCGATGTGTTACGTGTGTGTGTGTATGGTGTGTGTATACAGTGTGTGTGTACTTTGTGTGTGTGTGTGTGTGTGTTTAATTGTGTGTGTGTGTGTGTGTGTGTGTGTGTGTGTGTGTGTGTGTGTGTGTACTTCGTGTGTGTGTGTACTTTGTGTGTGTGTGTGTACTTAGTGTGTGTGTGTGTAGGATGTGTTTACGGTGTTTGTGTACAGTGTGTATACAGTGTGTGTGTGTGTATGGTGTGTGTGTGTACAATGTGTTTACGGTGTGTATACAGTGTGTGTGTGTGTGTGTGTGTGTGTGTGTGTGTGTCCGGTGCGAGGCGGTGTAATTGTTGTGTAATTAACATGGCGTAACCTCCGTGCTTACAAAGCAACTCTTTTAATTAGAGTAGTGATTGCGGCAGGGGCGAACGCAGCGATCCCTGCTGGAGATAATGAATGCGGGAGCCGCAGAGGCAGCGCTCGCATTGTTGTCTGCGTGGACTCCTGACATGCAGGACACAAAGAGACACAAAAGAAAGCTCGGGGCTGCTTTGTTCCTCGTCCCGCTGATCCCATCACCGCCGCCAAATTGCACTCGGACTGCTTTCAAATGAAGGCTGCTCCGGAACACAGCGCTGTGCGTACCTTGGAATTGAGCTGTAATGGGAAATGTGAGGCCGTGTGTGTGTGTGTGTGTGTGTGTGTGTGTGTGTGTGTGAGAACACACACCCTCTAACATATAAATACCTTTATTTCCACACTCATGATTTAAAATGATTCTTAAACATCTTGTTAAACATTGTTGTGTGTGTGTGTGTGTGTGTGTGTGTGTGTGTGTGTGTGTGTGTGTGTGTGTGTGTGTGTGTGTGTGTGTGTGTTTAGTCTCATGGTCCGTCTTTCATTTGTTAATGATGGACCTGGTTTGGCCTGTGCACAATTATAGAAGAAAGTGAAGAGGAAGAGAAAATGAAGACAGGAAGGCAAGGAAAAGAAGGTACTGTGGGAAGGAAGAAAAATGAAGAAGGGATTGAAGGAGGGAAGAGAAGTAAGTGAAAGAACGAACGGAGTGAATAAATGGAATTCAGGAAGGATGAGACGGGAAAAAAAGACTGGAAGGTGAACAAAAAAGGGGGACGGGCCAAAAAGAAAGAATGAAAGAAAGAAGGTAGCTAAAGGAAGGAAAATGTAGGAAGGAAAAAGGAAATAATCCAAGGAAATGAAACTGGTAGAAAGATAGGGGAAGGAAGGATGGGTAAAGAAGGACAAATAAGGAATGCATGCAGATGGGGGACAAAAAGAAAGAAATGGATGGAAGAAAGGAAAGAAAATATAAAAGGAAGGATTTAAGAGGGATAATGAGAGAATGGAAGTATTGTTTAGGGGCGAAAGAAGGGATGAAAGAGAGGAAGGAAGCGTATGGAAGATGAATAAAGGATAGAAAAGAAGAAAGTACAAGAGAAAAGAGATAGAAAAGAGGAATGAAGGATGTGTACTTTAGGAATAAATGATAGAATAGGAAGGAAGGATAGAAGATCCTTGCAGGGAAGGATAGAAGGATAGCAGGTTGCAGTGTGAAGTGTGGAGCAGGTGTGTGTGTGTGTGTGTGTGTGTGTGTGTGTGTGTGTGTGTGTGTGTGTGTGTGTGTGTGAGATCGATTACGCCTTCAGTATTTAGATGAAACATCTCACCACCTCCTCACCTAATCAATAGCATGAGTAATTCATGGAGATAAATCTGGAGGTTACAGATACAACCTTCTGTGTGTGAAGGTCCAAACCTCCTGATCTCCAGATCCTCCTGATCACCAAACTCTCCTGATCACCCGATCCTCCTGAGCTCCAGATCCTCCTGATCCTCCTGATCCTCCCGAGCTCCAGGTCCTCCTGATCACCCGATCCTCCGGATCCTCCTTAGCTCCAGGTCCTCGAGAGCTCCAGGTTCTCCTGATCACCTGATCCTCCTGATCCTCCTTAGCTCCAGGTCCTCCCGAGCTCCAGGTTCTCCTGATCACCCGATCCTCCTGATCCTCCTTAGCTCCAGGTCCTCGAGAGCTCCAGGTTCTCCTGATCACCCGATCCTCCTGAGCTCCAGGTCCTCTTGAGCTCCAGATCCTCTTGATCACCCGAACCTCCTGAGCTACAGATCCTCTTGAGCTCCAGATCCTCCTGACCAATAGGTTCTTCTGAGCTCCAGATCCACCAGAGCTCCAGATCCTCTTGAGCTTCAGGTCCTCCTAATCTCCCAATCCACCTGATCTCCAGATCCTCCTAATCTCCCAATCCACCTGATCTCAAGATACTCCTGACCTCCAGGTCCTTCTGAGCTCCAGATCCTCCTAATCTCCCGATCCACCTGATCTCCAGATCCTCCTAATCTCCCAATCCACCTGATCTTAAGATCTTCTGAGCTCCAGGTCCTCCTAATCTCCCAATCCACCTGATCTCAAGATCTTCTGAGCTCCAGGTCCTCCTAATCTCCTGATCCACCTGATCGCCAGGTCCTCCTAAAATCCAGGTCCTCCAGAGCTCCAGACCCTCCGAATGTTCAGGTCCTCCTAATCGCCTGAGCTTCAGGTCCTCCTGATTTCCATGTCCAGGATTAAAGTGATTAAGAAGTTTGAAAAGAAAATGGATGAAATGACAAAAATGAAAGAAATAAATGACAGGAGACAAAACGTAAAGGAAGAAAAGTATGTGCAGACAGAATTAAAGAGACAAAACAAAAAAGGAAACAGACAGAAAAACAAAGCCGGCCTTTAGGGGGCGCCACAACGGATCATCCTTCTGCACACCACCCTGTCCTCTACATCTGTCTCTCTCTCACACCAACTACCTGCATGTCTTCCTTCACCACGTCCATAAACCTCCTCCTCGTCCTTCCTCTTTTCCTCCTGCCTGGTACCTCAGCATTCGCCCCCCCCCCACGTCCCTCCTCTGCACACGTCCACACCATCTCGACCTCCCTCACCAAAACGTCCTACATGTCCCTCTAATAAAGGCATTTCTCAACATCTTCACCTCCTCCACCTCCAGCTCCTCATACTGATGATCCCTATTCTGTTTGGAAGAAAAACAGAGGGAACAGTGAAGTAGAGAAAATGTAGAGGCGGAAAAAAGGAGAAAGAAAGAAAGAAAGAAAATGAGATCGGATCCTGGATCGGATTCGCCGTCCCACTTTGTTTGTATTGACAGAGAACTCGTGGAGCGCATGGTAACGTGTCACGGCTTGTCTAAAGGAGGTGTAGACCTGCACACACACCTGCACACACACCTGAACACACACCTGCACACACACCTGCACACACACCTGCACACACACCTGGACACACACCTGGACACACACCTGGACACACACCTGCACACACACCTGGACACACACCTGGACACACACCTGCACACACACCTGGACACACACCTGACACACACCTGCACACACACCTGCACACACCTGACACACACCTGCACACACACCTGCACACACACACACACCTGACACACACCTGCACACACACCTGGACACACACCTGGACACACACCTGGACACACACCTGGACACACACCTGCACACACACCTGCACACACACCTGGACACACACCTGGACACACACCTGGACACACACCTGGACACACACCTGGACACACACCTGACACACATCTGCACATACACACACACCTGCACACACACCTGACACACACCTGCACACACACCTGCACACACACCTGCACACACACCTGGACACACACCTGCACACACACCTGCACACACACCTGGACACATCTGTGTGTGTTTTGATGTCATTTATCTCTGACCTCATTAAATCTTTACCTCTTTACATTCATGCCAGCTCTATTCATGTGCAAATGTGTGTGTGTGTGTGTGTGTGTGTGTGTGTGTGTGTGTGTGTGTGTGTGTGTGTGTGTGGTGTGTAGTGATGATGCTATTAACACGTCAGCTGCCATCATTCTGAAACACAAAGAAAAGAGGAACACAAAAGAGCTCCATTCTTTGTTATGGTTAACAATCCTCACCGCGGTGCCGCCAAATCACAGGGATTATTCACATTCACATAACAAGCCTCGACGGCTTTAAAAAACACTATAAGTCACTTTCATGTCACAGAATAATAACTGTGTTGTGTAGAAGTGTAGAAGTGTAGAAGTGTAGAAGTGTAGAAGTGTAGAAGTGTAGAAGTGTAGAAGTGTAGAAGTGTTGGGGGTCTTGGGTGACTCCTCCCCCCAAACTCACCCCCTCCATCATGTTAGTGTCCTTGGTCACCTGGATCTTCACAGCTCACAAGAGTCTCCTGGTTTACACATCTAATACACAGTGTCACCACATCACTCAAGACCTTCCGGGTGTGTGTG
Organism: Kryptopterus vitreolus; assembly: GCA_030449085.1. NCBI lineage: Eukaryota > Metazoa > Chordata > Actinopteri > Siluriformes > Siluridae > Kryptopterus > Kryptopterus vitreolus. Next base: position 16,396,549 of record JACRUU010000026.1, read on the forward strand.
TGTGTGTGTGTGTGTGTGTGTGTGTGTGTGTGTGTGTGTGTGTGTGTGTGTTTAGTCTAGTGGTTCCTTTTTCATTTGTTAATGATGGAGCTGGTTTGGCCTGTGCACAATTATAGAAGAAAGTGAAAAGGAAGAGAAAATGAAGACAGAAAGGGAAGGAAAAGAAGGTACTGTGGGAAGGAAGAAAAATGAAGAAGGGAGGAAAGGAAGGAAGAAAAGGCACACATGGGGGGAAAAAAGGAAAGCGTGAAGTAAGCGAAAGAACGAATGGAAGAGGATAGGTAGAAAGAAAAGGAAGAGAAATGAACAAGTGAGTAAATGGAATTCAGGAAGGACGAGAGGGGGGAAAAAGACTGGAAGGTCAAAAAAATGAAAAGAAAGAATGAAAGAAAGAAGGTAGCGAAAGTAAGGAAAATGAAGGAAGGACAAAGGAACAAAGGAAATAATCGAAGGAAATGAAACTGGTGGAAAGATGGAGGGAAGGAAGGATGGCAAAGAAGGAAAAATAAGGAATGCATACGGACGGAGGACACAAAGAAAGAGATGGGTGGAAGGAAGGAAAGAAAATAAAAAAAAAGGAAGGAATTAAGAGGAATTTAGTGAAGAGTAAGAGAAAATGAAGACAGGAGGAAGGAAAAGAAGGTACTATGGGAAGGAAGAACAATGAAGAAGGGAGGAAAGGACGGAAGAAAAGGCACACATGGGGGGAAAAAAGGAAAGTGTGAAGTAAGCGAAAGAACGAATGGAAGAGGATAGGTAGAAAGAGAAGGAAGAGAAATGAACAAGTGAGTAAATGGAATTCAGGAAGGACGAGAGGGGAGGGAGACTGGAAGGTGGACAAAAAAAAAGAAAAGAAAGAAAGAGGGAAGCGAAAGTAAGGAAAATAAAGGAAGGACAAAGGAAAAAAAGGAAATGGAGTCTTTCTTGTCACCTGAGACTATTGGATTGTGCATGATGGGATGGTTGATGTTTAAATCGTCATGACGATACACAACATTCCAAACAATTCCAAAAGAAATTCACCCGAATCATAACGCACTCCAAGGGTGCACGGTGGCTTAGTGGTTAGCACGTTCGCCTCACACCGCCAGGGTCCGGGTTCGATTCCCGTCTCGGCCATGTGTGTGTGGAGTTTGTGCATGTTCGCCCCGTGCCTCTCGGGGTTTTTCTCCGGGTTCTCCGGTTTCCTCCCCCGGTCCAAAAAACATGCACGATAGGTTGATTGGCACCTTGGAAAATTGTGTGTGTGAATGTGTGTGTGTGTTCGTGCCCTGTGATGGGTTGGCATTCCATCCAGGGTGTATCCTGCCTTAATAGACGCCTGAGATAGACAGAGTCTCCCCGTGACCCGAGGGAAGATCTGGATAAAGCGGTAGAAGATGAATGAATGAATGAATAACACACTCCAAAACATGAACAGCCGTACTAAATATTGTTACTTACATAAAGTAAAAACCTGGACAATAGAACATTGGAAAAACGTGGCCTGGTCTCGATTTCCGCAGCGACATTCACATGGTCGGGTCAGAATTTGGCATCAACAACATGAAAGCATGGATCCACCCTGCTTTGTATCAACGGGTTCAGGCTGGTGTTGGTGGTGTAATGGTGTGGGGGATATTTGCTTGGCACACACATACCAATTGAGCATTGTATCAACGCCGCAAGCCTATCTGAGTATAGTTGCCGCCCCTGTCCCTCCTTTATGACCACAGTGTACCCACGATAATCATCTCAGACTGTACTCCAATGGCCTCCACAGTCACCAGATCTCAAGCTAACGGAGCAAATTTTGGGATGCCCTGGAACGAGAGATTCATATCATGGATGTATAGCCGAAAAAAAATCATACCAGTATGGACCAGAACCTCTCGGAGGAATGTTTCCCGCACCATGATGAATCTTAAGGCAGTTCTGAAGGCAAAAGCAGGGTCCAACCCCGGTGCTTGAAAGGTGTACCTAATAAAGTGGCCCGTGAGTGTACAAATGAAGAACAGGTATTAAATGAGTTTTGGACGCTTCCTTGATACTGAGAGACTTTTTTGTGACCCAAGCGTCTCCCCATCACATAATAGCCCCCAATTCTCCCCGAGTGCCCCCGCCCTCCCCGAGGCTTTCCTGAGTCCCTCCAACCGTAATTGGTTATTTATCAGATTTCCTTTTTTGAAAAGATGCTCCAGCGTCCGATCTAACACAATTATCAGATTGTGTCAGTCTCTCAGTGTTATTGTGTCAGTCTGGACATTCAATCTGACGGCAAACCTTTCAATCCAATAAATCCTCTTTGTCTGGAAAGAAAGAGGTGGTTTAGTGGTTAGCACGTTCGCCTCACACCTCCAGGGTCCGGGTTCGATTCCCGTCTCGGCCATGTGTGTGTGGAGTTTCCATGTTTTCCGCGTGCCTCGGGGTTTTTTTTTTTTCTCCGGGTTCTCCGGTTTCCTCCCGGTCCTAAAAAAAAACATGCACGGTAGGTTGATTGGCACCTTGGGAAAATTGTCCCTAGTGTGTGAATGTGTGTGTGTGTGTGTGTGTGTGTCCTGCAATGCGTTGGCATCCCATCCAGGGTGTATCCTGCCTTAATGCCCATAGACGCCTGAGATAGGCACAGACTCCCCGTGACCCGAGGGAAGATCGGATAAAGCGGTAGAACACGAACGAATGAATGTCTGGAAAGAAAAATGCTCTTCTCATCATTTCATGCAAATGGAATTTGTGAGGACGATTTACAGAATTCCAATCCGGCGGCGGAAATAAAGCGTGAGAAGAGCGGTAACAAAGAGGAGCTCAAATCTGATCTCAGTTTAATCCTCAGCTCAGGAAACACTGAGCGAGAAAGAGGCTGGAGAGAGTGAGAGACGGTGCTTCCCTCAGGCGAGATGATAAGAACAGAAAACCAGTTGCCGTACCTTTCTGCTTTATTCCCAGCAACTCTATTACACAGGATGTGGAGATGAAGTCAGTGGGATTTGGAGGAACTGACAATACATCTTATTTTTATACTATAAACTATTTTAAACTGAAAACAGATGTAAATGCTTTGTTTTAAAAAAATATTATTATAATTAGATATAAAACAAATCATATCTTTATTTATTCATTCATTCATTCATTTTCTACCGCTTTATCCGATCTTCCCTCGGGTCACGGGGAGTCTGTGCCTATCTCAGGCGTCTATGGGCATTAAGGCAGGATACACCCTGGATGGAATGCCAACCCATCGCAGGGCACACACACATTCACACACATTCATACACTAGGGACAATTTTCCAAGGTGCCAATCAACCTACCGTGCATGTTTTTTGGACTGGGGGAGGAAACCGGAGAACCCGGAGAAAAACCCCCTGAGGCACGGGGAGAACATGCAAACTCCACACACACACATGGCCGAGACGGGAAACGAACCCGGACTCTGGCGGTGTGAGGCGAATGTGCTAACCACTACGCCACCGTGCCCCATCTTTATTTATTAACACATAAAAATATGTTTGTATATTTAATGTATGTTTAACATGTATTAATATTCCTGAGCAGGCCTCTGTATATATACACCTTTAAATGTATTTAATCCCTTTTTATCACACTTTATTATATTGATTGTTTTGCCATTACTGGGACGCTAATATGACCAATGAGAATCCTGAATTTACAAGCCCTGTGTGTTTCTGTGTGTGTAGATGAATCGGAGAAGACAGAGGATATAAGGGATATCTGGGATGCCAGTACAGTAAGAATCATGCAGATGCCATGGTCACCGGCCTTCGTCGCTTTCATCATCATCACCGGCACATTTCTGTGGTCTGTGGATGGGTCGCTGGTTGCAGGTAAGAGTCCTTGCTGTGTTATTAGGCGTTACGGAGGGACGTATTTACAGTATTATATCTGTTTGTGTACAAGACACCATTTATACACTGGTTAACTCGTTTTGAGGGTATTTCCTCTCGTCTGGGATGCCAGATATGTCGCAGTGGAAACGTGCATTAGTAGCATCTGTATAATTCTTCCTATCTAGAGAGATTTGCAAAAGAAATGGTACCCCACTATAAGAGTTTATTCAGATTTCAATTGCTTTTGTGTTCACTCTATAGACCAGGGGTGTGAAACTCATTATCACCATGGGCCACATCAGCATTATGGTGGGCCTCGAAGGTCCAGTTGTATCTATAAGACAGTATATAGTGTTTGATGAGCGACGTCGCCTCATAACACAAAACACAAAGTGCTTTTTCTCCTTGAAGCACAAACGTATTAACTTTTCCATCTTTCTTGGAAGTGCCTTCCTGGACATTTTGGGATAGAAATTTCTCAATTGCTCCTCTATACATGCCGACGTTGGATACGCTGCACTCTAGTGGCGGGATGCCGTCACTTCGCAGGTAATATAATCACATGCATTGTGGGAGATGTAGTTTATTGCCCATGCACCCTTTAAAGCAGCGTAGACTTATTTTAAGGCATGGCGGGGGCCACATTTGGCCTGTGGGCCTTGAGTCCGACACGTGCTATAGACCAATATAGGAATGTAGGGAAGTTGAGGTAAGGTACCGTATAGCAGTGGTTATAATCTGATTATTTTGGATTTTCTCCGCCACATCTGTCTATGACTCACTCTTGCCTCTGTCACATGACTTGCCTCCGTCCACTACCTTTTTAAAGTGGCCGCTCTGGCCGCTAACACATAATACATTAAATGGAAACCAATGGACAGAAGAGCCTATGACTTCAACGCTGCCTTTAACAGACATTCCCAGGATTCCCGAGATTAAATGTGGATTTATTGCGACGGGTCGTTCCCACACACCAAACCCCGCTCTGTATAAATATACACGACTGTCTCTCTCTCTAATGATGCAATGAAGCTTTTAAAAACTGCGTCGCCACTTGGAGACCAAACATTCTGCATTAAAATACCAGTTTTTATTCCTCTCGGTATCGTTTTATTTCGTTGTATTTATCTGCTAAACCGGTCTATGGTGCAAAAAAAGGTTTGGGGGCCGCTGATGTATCAAATTATACAGCATGCTAATGATAGCTTTAAATCTATGTTGGTTTAACCAATCTGACTACGGTTTGTTTATTTTCCGACGCCCCCACGTTTTCTCACACTAGTCAGAGCTCGCAACCTGTATCTGAAGCAACCTGCACAAGCTCACATATCCATGTGTGGATTTGATTGGACAATGTCTGATAGAGGAGAAGAAGCTGATTTGGGACCTGATATATGTACAAGACGGGCTTTTCAGTTAAAGCTAGACATTGTTGGGAAAGTTCCGTCAAACAGCTTTTTTTAATAAACCGTTTACAGTTTTATATCCTTTCTTTTCCCATTGCACATCATGTCAAATCCCCAGGAAAGCGGTAACATGCAATGCAAAATGCTTAGAATGCAGGGAAATCCCGGGGACGTTTTAATATCGATGTTTCTGCTGGAGATGATGTATGCAGGCGGTGCAGCTCCTTTTGTAACAGTGAAAGGAAACGTGTTGAATGGTGCTCATTGGGTTTATTGCTTTATGGCACTTCATTCTCACTGAATGAGGTTCCTGTTTGTTATACGGACAAACGGGTGTACAGGAACTAGATTTCTATTAAATTTATCCAATACTCACAAAGTGATAAATATTACAGCAGAAGCCTTTATAAAAAAATAATGGCCTGTTGGGCTGCAGGGAGTTTTAGTTTCTCAAATAAATCCAATGCAAATTTCCTTTGTCACAAATATAACTGTACCGAGTACAGCAGGCACTGAAATCATGACTCTGTTGGGACCTCTTTTGTTTTTCCATCAATATGTGGTTCTTATGGTGGAAGAGTCCAAGGTCTGAACACAGGCGAACAGACATGTGCAGGTGGAGACAAAGATAAAGTGGTGGGAGGGGGTAGCTCAGTGGTAGGAGGGGTAGCAGGTGGGTTTCAGTGGTGGAGTGGTGGGAGGGGGTAGCTCAGTGGTGGAAGGTGTGTAGTGGTGGAGGGGGTATTCCAGTGGTGGGAAGGCGGGTGGTAGCTCAGCTACCCATGGTGGGAGGGTGTCAGTTCAGTGGTGGGAGGGGGTACCTCAGTGGTGGGAGGGGGTAAGTACCTCAGTGGTGGGGGAGGGGGGTAGCTCAGTGGTGGGAGGTCAGGGTAAGTCAGTGGTGGGGAGGGGGTATTCTCAGTGGTGGGAGGGGGTGTACCTCAGGTGGTGGAGGAGGGTGTATTCAGTGGTGGGATGGGGGGGGTAGCTCAGTGGTGGGGAGGGGGTATTTCAGTGGTGGGAGGCGGTGGTAGGGTATCTCAGTGGTAGGGGGGCGGTTTGTAGCTCAGTGGTGGGAGGGGGTATTATTCAGTGGTGGGAGGGGTATCTCAGTGTTGGGTGAGGTATTTCAGTGGTGGGAGGGGGTAGTAGCTCAGTGGTGGGAGGGGGGTATTGCTCAGTGGTGGGAGGGGGCTCAGTGTTGGGAGGGTAGCTCAGTGGTGGGGTGGGAGGGGGGGTGGTAGGAGGGGTAGCTCAGTGGTGGGGGGGGAGGGGGGGGGGTAGCTCAGTGTTGGGAGGGGGAGGGTAGGTAGTTCAGTGGTGGGGAGGGGGTATTCCAGTGGGTGGAGTGTGTAGCTCAGTGTGGTGGTATGGGGTTATTCCAGTGGTGGGAGGGGATATAGCTCAGTGGCGGGAGGGGGATTAGCTCAGTAGTGGAAGGGGGGTAGGGTAGTTCACTGTGGGAGGGGGGGGTATGGTATTCCAGTGGTGGGAGGGGATAGCTCAGTTGTGGCATGGGGATAGCTCAGTAGTGGAAGGGGGGGGGGGGGGGTAGTTCACTGGTGGGAGGGGGGTATCTCAGTGGTGGGAGGGATGTAGTTCACTGGTGGGAGAGGTAGCTCAGTAGTGGGAGGGGTAGTTCAGTGGAGGGAGGAGTGTAGTTCAGTGGTGGGAGGGGTTGGGAGAGGTAGCTCAGTGGTGGGAGGGGGTACCTCAGTGTTGGGAGGAGGTATCTCAGTGGTGGGAGTGGGAGGGGGTATCTCAGTGTTGGGAGGAGTTGTACCTCAGTGGTGGGAGGGGCTTGAGGGGGTGTATTAGCTCAGTGGTGGGAGGGGGTAGCTCAGTGGTGGGGGGGGGAGGGGGGAGGGTGGGTATTTCAGTGGTGGGGAGGGTGGGTATAGCTAAGTGGGTCAGTGGTGGGAGGCAGTGTACCTCAGTGGTGGGGAGGGGGGGGTATTCCAGTGGTGGGAGGCGGGTGTACCTCAGTGGTGGGAGGGGGTAGTGGTGGGAGGGGGTATTCAGTGGTGGGAGGGGGTATTCCAGTGGTGGGGGGGTTTAGCTCAGTGTTGGGAGGGGGTAGGTAGTTCGTTCAGTGGTGGGAGGGGGTATTCCAGTGGTGGGAGTGTGTAGCTCAGTTGTGGTATGGGGGTATTCCAGTGGTGGGAGGGGATAGCTCAGTGGCGGGAGGGGGATAGCTCAGTGGCGGGGAGGGGGATAGCTCAGTAGTGGAAGGGGGGGGGTAGTTCACTGGTGGGAGGGGGTATTCCAGTGGTGGGAGGGGATGATAGCTCAGTTGTGGCATGGGGATAGCTCAGTAGTGGAAGGGGGGGGGTAGTTCACTGGTGGGAGGGGGGTATCTCAGTGGGGGAGTGGTGGGAGGGATGTAGTTCACTGGTGGGAGAGAGGTAGCTCAGTAGTGGGAGGGGTAGTTCAGTGGAGGGAGGAGTGTAGTTCAGTGGTGGGAGGGGTTGGGAGAGGTAGCTCAGTGGTGGGAGTGGTGGGAGGGGGTACCTCAGTGTTGGGAGGAGGTATCTCAGTGGTGGGAGAGGAGGGGTATCTTAGTGTTAGGAGGAGGTATCTCAGTCGTAGGAGGGGGTATCTCAGTGTTAGGAGGAGGTATCTTAGTGGTGGGAGGGGTATCTCAGTGTTATGAGGAGTTATCTCAGTGGTGGGGGGGTGGTATCTCAGTGTTAGGAGGAGGTATCTCAGTGGTGGGAGGGGAGGGGTATCTCAGTGTTAGGAGTATGTATCTCAGTGTAGGAGGAGGTATTAGTGGAGGAGGGTGGTATCTCAGTGTTGGGAGGAGTATCTCAGGTGGGAGGAGGTATTTCAGTGGTATCTCAGTGTTGGGAGGAGGTATCTCAGTGTTGGGATGAGGTATTTCAGTGGTGGGAGGGGGTAGCTCAGTGTTGGGAGGAGGTATCTCAGTGGTGGGAGGGGAGGGGTATCTCAGTGTTAGGAGGAGGTATCTCCGTGGTAGGAGGGGGTATCTCAGTGTTAGGAGAAGGTATCTCAGTGGTGGGAGGGGAGGGGTATCTCAGTGTTAGGAGGAGGTATCTCCGTGGTAGGAGGGGGTATCTCTGTGTTAGGAGAAGGTATCTCAGTGGTGGGGGAGGGGTATCTCAGTGTTAGGAGGAGGTATCTCTTAGTGGTAGGGGAGGGGTGGGGGGGGTATCTCAGTGTTTGGAGGAGTTATCTCAGTGGTGGGGGGGTGCTATCTCAGTGTTGGTGAGCAGACAGGCGAACAGACATGTGCAGGTGGAGACAAAGATAAAGTGGTGGGAGGGGGTAGCTCAGTGGTGGGATGGGGTATTTCAGTGGTGTGGTGTGAGGGGGTATTTCAGTGGTGGGAGGCGGTGTACCTCAGTGGTGGGAGGGGGGTAGCTCAGTGGTGGGAGGGGGTATTTCAGTGGTGGGAGGGGTGGTATCTCAGTGTTGGGAGGAGGTATCTCCGTGGTAGGAGGGGGTATCTCAGTGGTGGGAGGGGAGGGGTATCTCAGTGTTAGGAGGGAGGTATCTCCGTGGTAGGAGGGGGTATCTCAGTGTTAGGAGGAGGTATCTCAGTGGTGGGAGGGGAGGGGTATCTCAGTGTTAGGAGGAGGTATCTCTGTGGTAGGAGGGGGGTATCTCAGTGTTAGGAGGAGGTATCTCCGTGGTAGGAGGGGGTATCTCCGTGTTAGGAGAAGGTATCTCTGTGGTAGGAGGGGGGTATCTCAGTGTTAGGAGAAGGTATCTCAGTGGTGGGAGGTATCTCAGGAGGGGTATCTCAGTGGTGGGGGGGTGGTATCTCACTGTTAGGAGGAGGTATCTCAGTGGTAGGAGGGGGGGTATCTCAGTGTTGGTGGGGGGGATCTCAGTGGTGGGAGTGGGAATAGCTCACTGGTTTAAGGCATTGGTCTACTGATCAGAAGGTCTGGGGTTCAAGCCCCGGTATCGCATCAAGCTGCCACTTTTGGGTCCTTGAGCAAGGCCCTTAACCCTCTGTGCTCTAAGGGGGCACCTGACCTTGCATTCTGACCCCAGCTTCCAAACAAGCCGCGATATTCGAAGAAAGACCAAAAACCACATTATAAATGTAGTACAGCTTGATAACTGATATAAATCACTGGTATTATGTATGATAAACATGAAAATCACGCCTATGTGTTGTGAAACGCGTCTCTCGATACGTATTACGACGTTTCTTCGACTCCCCCTCACTTCGTCGTAGCTATCTTGATGTCCATGTTCGCACTAATTCAGGTCTGACAGACTGACAGGTCTGGAAATCACCCTCTCCGTTCAGGCGCTTTACCTTCTATCACCTCTCTCCTTTATCTCTTTTCTCTCGCTTACCTTTTGTTTTCCTCCTTTTCTCTCTCAGAGAGGAAACAATTTCCTTGTCTTGGGATGCTGGTCTCGCGGTGCGTCTCGCTGTGTGTGCTTTGTCGAGGTCGAAGGTGTAATTTCAGGTGGAGTTTTGTTTCAGCGATCCGTTTCCCCTCGGCACGACGCCGAGCCGCTTCACACAAAATAAGTCCAGATCAGTGTCACGCTGGGAATAGAGACTCCGAAAAGTTCTTATTCACACAGTCACTTCTTTTACAAGTGATCTTAAAAAAAGTGTTTTATGTGTTTAATAAAAATCTCACTTCAACAATTAAAGCCACACCCATGGTGATGATGGTGATGATGATGGTGATGGTGATGGTGATGGTGATGATGATGATGATGATGGTGATGGTGATGATGATGATGATGTGATGGTGATGATGATGTTGATGATGATGATGATGATGGTGATGTTGATGATGATGATGATGGTGATGGTGATGGTGATGGTGATGATGATGATTATTTGATGATGATGTAATGTGATGGTGATGGTGATGGTGGTGATGGTACTGTTGTATGATGATGGTGATGATGATGATGATGATGATGATGTGATGATGATGGTGATGATGGTGATGATGATGATGATGGTGATGGTGATGTTGATGATGATGATGATGATGGTGATGTTGATGATGATGATGATGATGGTGATGGTGATGGTGATGATGATGATTATGTGATGATGATGTAATGATGGTAATGGTGGTGATGATGATGGTGATGATGATGGATGTTGATGATGCAATGATGGTGATGGTGATAATGAGATGATAGTGATGTTGATGATGATGCTGGTGATGCATGATGATGATGATGATGTGATGATGATGATGCAAGATGGTGATGATGATGATGGTGATGATGATGATGATGATGATGATGATGATGATGATGATGATGTAATGATGGTAATGGTGATGATGAGATGATGGTGATGATGATTATGTGATGATGTAATGATGGTAGTGGTGATGATGAGATGACGGTGATGATGTAATGATGGTGATCGATCGTGATGATGATGATGTAATGATGGTAACGGTGATGTAATGGCGCAGTACAAAAGTAGTGGACCTTTTAAACACCCTCTTTATAACTGAATTTGGACAGAGTTGTTTATGATGAAGTGTTTTGTAACTCGTGTATGAGATTTGTAGGTTATTAGACTCGGCACATGTTTATTAAACTGTCACCTATTGTGAAAGACACGTGTGAATATACCACGTTTACTGTAAACAACAATATGCACTCTGTAATGTACATTAATGCTGTGGATTATGTTCTGTGTCATTTTCCCAAACCTTCAGTCATGGAACTTCCCACGTTTCCCCTCTTCTTTTTATTTCCCTTTCTTTCTCCTTCTCCTTTTTCTTTTCTTTCATTGTCTATCCTTTCCTTTTCTCTCCATTCTCCTTTTTCTTTTCCTTTCTTGCTATCTTTCTCCTTCTTCTTTTCCCCCTTCCTTTCCTTCCTTTCGGGGCTTCTTCACTTAGGGCTTTCGTTCTCTTCTTTCTTTCCTTCTCCTCTTCTTCTTTCAGGCGACTGGGTCAGGGTTTCTTTCTTTCTTTTTCTTTCTTTCTCCTTCTTTCTTTTTCAGTACGGGGGGCTTTTTTCATTCTTTTCATTCTTCTTTCGGGGGGGCCTTTCTAGGGAGGGGATTCGGTTGGTTCTTCCTTCTCCTTTTTTCAGGGGATTTTCTTTTTCATTCTTTCTTTCTTTCTTTCTTTCTTTCATTTAGGATTTCTTTTCTTTCTTTCTTTTTTTCCCATTCTTTTCATTCTTTTATTCTTCTTTCTTTCTTTCTTTCACTTCTAGGTTTTCGTTTATTTCTTTCTTTGGTGGTCGGATTCCTTCTTTTCATTTCTTTCGGCTTCATTCTTCTTTCTTTCTTTCTTTCTTTCCCCTTCTACTTTCTTTCTTTCTTCTCCTTTTTTCATTTCTTTTTTTTCCATTCTTTTCATTTCTTTCATTTTCTTTCTTTCCTTCATTCTTTCTTTCTTTCTTTCTTTCTTCTCCTTTTTTCATTTCTTTTTTTCATTCTTTTCATTCTTCTTTCTTTCTTTCTCTTTCTTTTTTCTTTTATTTTTTCTTTCTCCTTCTCCTTTTTTCATTTCTTTTTCTTTCTTTCTTTCGTTTTTTCTCTTTCATTTTCTTTCATTCTTTTCTTTTTCTCTTTCTTTTCCTTCTTTCTTTCTTTCTTTATTTCTTTCTGGATTTATCTTTCTTTCTTCTTTCTTTCTTCTTTCTTGATGATTGTTTAGATTAGACGTAACGAGAGGATAGATTGTTTGACATGAGCGACCCTTCCTCCCTCCCTGGCGTCTCTGCTGGACGCCGTGTGGATCGCGTTTGTTATTGTTCGGCGTAATAATTCACGGATAATTCAGAAAAAATGATGCAAATAAGGGTCAGTTATTGGAGAGCAGGAATAACACACCGGATTCTAAACGATCCCGGAAATGTCAAGAGACGATCCGCAGAGTAATCCTTCTATTATATAACTTATATCCACCCCCCAGAGTGTTGAATAGTGTTGAATATATATATATATATATATATATATATATATATATATATATATATATATAATATATATATATAAAAAGTAGGTTTTTGGTATTACTCTAAAACTCTAAAAACTCTCCGCATTATCATTATCATTCCAAAGACTCCCTGAGCCGAGATAATCCTTCCCCCCATCTTTGCTTTTCTCTTTTTTTATTATTTTATTATGACGTTTTTGTCTCTCGATAACGTTGGCAGCAGTATGGAGTGCCCTGCAGTATTTCTCAGTCCTGCAGTGCTTTTCGGCTCCGAGGACGATTAATTATACGCAGAACTCCTTCTTCTTGTTATGTTTAATAGCAAAAGTGTCACATTTTATATATTCGGCTTTGTGGTTTCAGGACTCCTGATTCCTGCTGTGAATATCAAAAACTGCTTTTTGGCCTGAAGCACAAGAATGTGAATATATGTGTGCGTGTCCCAGGGTCAGTGTGCAGAGGTGGAAAGGAAGGAATTCTATTTATAGGACTTATATATATATATATATATATATATATATTTTAAAAGGTGCAGTTTTACTTTTACTCGCGTATGTTTAGTTTGAGGGGGCACAGTGGTTTAGTGGTTAGCACGTTCGCCTCACACCACCAGGATCCGGGTTCGATTCCCGTCTCGGCCATGTGTGTGTGGAGTTTGTGCATGTTCTCCCCGTGCCTCAGGGGGTTTCTTTTTTCTCCGGTTCTCCGGTTTCCTCCCCCGGAAGGTTGATTCCTACACACACGGTATGTTGATTGGCACCTTGGAAAATTTCCCCTAGTGTATGAATGTGTGTGTGTGTGTGTGTGTGTCCTGTGATGGGTTGGCATTCCATCCAGGGTGTATCCTGCCTTAATGCCCATAGACGCCTGAGATAGACACAGACTCCCCGTGACCCGAGGGAAGATCGGATAAAGCGGTAGAAAGGTAGAAGATGAATGAATGAATGAATGTTTAGTTTGACGTATCGTGCTTAAGTAGATTATTAATTATATGTGATATTAAGTAAAAAAAAAAAAAGATAAATAAAATAAGAGAAGGGGAAAAATCGCACGGTGGAATCTTCTGCACTGATTGATTGATGTTATGTTGTTGGGAAATGAACCCTGGACTCGCACTACGCAGGAGAGCATTAATAGCAGTGTTATAATGTGTCATTAAGTGTGTGCATTAGATTTGAGCATTACTGTCGAACCAATCACGCGCTGTTGTCGAGAATGTCCAATCAAATGGCTTTTTCTTTCTTTATTTCTTTTCATTCTTCTTTTTCTTTCTTTTCATTCTTTTCATTCTTTTCATTCTTCTTTCTTTCTTTCTTTCTTTCTTTCTTTTTGTTTCTTTCTTTTTGTTTCCTTCTTGGTTGCATGCTTTGAGTCAGTTTTGTTGTTTTCTTTCAGCTTGGTTGCTTTCTTTCTAGCTTTCGTTCTTTTTTCTTTCTTGCTTCGATTTTCTAATTTTTTTTCTTGGTTTCTTTCAGCCTTTCTTTGTTTTTCTTGGTTTTTCTTTCTGGTTAGTCTTTCTTTGTTTTTTTCATGTTAGTTTTCTTTTTTGTTCGTTTTCTTTTTTTTCTAGCTTTCTTTTCTTTTTTTTCTTTCTTTCTTTCTTTCTTTCTTAGTCTTTCTTTATTCTTTTTCTTTCACTTCTTTCTTTCTTTGCTTTTTCTTTCTTTCTTGCTTTTTTCTAATTTTTTCTTTCTAGCTTGGTTGTTTTCTTTGAGTTTCTTTTTTTCTTTCTTTGTTTCTTTCTTGGTTGCTTGCTTTGAGTCAGTTTTGTTTGGTTATTCTAGTGTGTTTGTTGTCTTTTCTTTTCTTTTCTTTTTTCTTTCTTTCTTTCTTTTTCTTTTCTTTCTTTCTTTCTTTTTTCATTTTTCTTTCTTTCTTTCTTTCTTTCTTTTTTCTTTCTTTCTTTCTTTCTTTCTTTTCTTTTCTTTTTCTTTCAGGTTTTTTTCTTTTTTCTTTTCTTTTCTTTTTTCTTTCTTTCTTTCTTTCTTTCTTTTCTTTCTTTCTTTCTTTCTTTCTTTCTTTCTTTCTTTCTTTCTTTCTTTCTTTTTCTTGCTTGCTTTCTCTGAGTCAGTTTTGTTTGGTTGTTCTTTTCTTTTCTTTCTTTCTTTCTGTCTTTCTTTCTGTCTTTTCTTTCTCTGATCATCTCATCCCACATTTAGTCCTTATTTACTGTTATAAAATCCTCCGATCTTCCACTAGTGTTTTTCTTGTGAAGATTTCACAGATCTTCACGGCGCCGGATTTGTGCACAGTCTCGCTGGAGCCGGTTTGGATGAACACTGATCCAAAGACAGTTTTGTCGTAACGTTATTAGTAAGAAACACATGCGTCTGGAAAAAAAATCCGCTCTTTAATTTTTTTAAACCTGCTGAAATGTTTTTTTTACGCCGCGTTATTGAAAAGCACCGGAGGACGACGGCAGCTGAAGATCCATTACATTCCAGAGTGCTGACGGCGCAAACAAACACCGCCCACGTATCGACCTGATCCGGGGGAAATCCTAATAACACTGCTCATACGCGCCGTGGAAATATGCTCCATCTGCAATCTGTACTGCTAATGATGGCGGAAATGAGGAAGAAAAGTTTCCCCCATTGTTGAGAAACGCACACGAGCAGCTGCACTCAGGCGTGTCGTTCGAGTCACTGTGTGTTCATTGAGAGATGTTTGTATAACATTCTAGGAAAGAAATACATTCAGTAAATAATAAGGAATAGATTATCCTTTATTTGTCACATATCCAGTGAAATTCTTTCTTCGCATATACAGCGAGCACCGAGGGTTTAGGGCCTTTCTTAAGGACCCACCCAGCACCTAATACTGGGACTTTCACCTTCTCCATCTGTACAATATTAGACAAATGGACACTGTCCAGTGTGAAGTGTCCAGTGTAGTTTCCAGTGTAAAATGACCACTTTACACTAGAAACTTTACACTGGACACTACACTGCACACGTTACACTGGACACATTACACTGGACACTTTACACTGGACACTTTACACTGGACACTTTACACTGGACACTTTACACTGGACACTACACTGCACACTTTACACTGGACACTTTACACTGGACATTACACTGCACACGTTACACTGGACACAACACTGGACACTTTACACTGGACATTACACTGGACATTACACTGGACACTGTACACTGGACGCTTTACACTGCACACGTTACACTGGACACAACACTGGGCACTTTACACTGGACTTTACACTTTACACTGGACACTTTACACTGCACATGTTACACTGGTCACTTTACATGGGACACTTTACACTGGACACTACACTGCACACGTTACACTGGACACAACACTGGACACTTTACACTGGACATTACACTGGACACTTTACACTGGACACTTTACACTGCACACGTTACACCTGCACACATGTTACACTGGACACTTTACACTGGACACTACACTGCACACGTTACACTGGGACACAACACTGCAACGCACGTTTACACTGGACACTTTACACTGGACACTTTACACTGGACATTACACTGGACACTTTACACTGGACACTTTACACTGGACACCACACTGGACACTTTACACTGGACACTTTACACTGGACTTTACACTGGTCACTTTATACTGGACACTTTACACTGGTCACTACACAGGACACTTTACACTGGTCACTTTATACTGGACACTTTACACTGGACACTACACAGGACACTTTACACTGGTCACTTACATGGGACACTGGACACTGGACACTTTACACTGGTCAATTTACACTGGACACTTTACAATGGTCACTTTACACTGGACACTTTACACTTGACATTTACACTGGACACTTTACACTGGTCACACTTTACTTCCCACTTTACACAATTACACTGACACTTTACATTGACACTTTTACACTGCACATGTTACCACTTACACACTGGGCACTTTACTACGGTCACTTTACACTTTACACTGGACACTTTACACTTGCACACTTACAGGACCTTTTACACTGACACATGACACTTACACTGACCACCTTTACACCACCACACTACGGGATTTACACACTTTACTACACTGGCACTCACAGGGGACACTTTACACACTTTGGTTACACTGGACACTACCCACACACTACCACCCACACTGGCCACTTCACACACTGGACACTTTACACTGACTACACCTGGACACTTTACATCACTTTACACTGACTTTCACACACTTTACACTACACACACACTACACAGGACACTTTACACTGGTCACTGGACACTTTACTACACTGGACACACTGGACACTTTACACTGGTGGACACTTTACACTGGACACTTTACACTGGTCACTTTACACTGGACACTTTACACTGGACATTACACTGGCCACTTTACTCTGGCCACTTTACACTGGACACTTTACACTGAACACTACACTGGACACTTTACACTGGTCAATTGACACTGGACACTACACTGGATACTTTGTGTGTGTGTGTGTGTGTGTGTGTGTGTGTGTGTATGCGTGTGTGTGTGTGTGTTACACTACTGAGCAAGTAAAGTTTTAACATATCCCAGGAAGATGGAGTCAGAGGACAGGGTAATTTGTATCTGGAGCCAACGGGGTGGGGGCAACGGGGGGTAACGGGCTCAGAGGCTCAACATTGGCAGCTTGGTGGTGTTGGGACTCGAACCGCAAACCTCATGATAAGAAACCCGGAGCCACAACAAACAGCCTGATCTTCACACTCTCATTCTCCAGTGTGTGGAAACACTCATCTTCATCCTTGTGTCCTGTTCCTTGTCATTTCCTTCCCAGACGTCTTTTTATTTATTCCATCTATTCAGAATTCTGTCAGGTTGAGTTTTCCTCAATCATCATCATCATCATCATCATCGCAGTGCAAGGGTTTCCTCCTCCATCATCATCATCATCATCATCATCGCCATCATCGTCTCGTCCTGATTGCAGCCTGATGATTCCAGGTTTGGTCTGATCGCGGCTCCTTTTCACGGAGGGATGAAAAGCTCGGACGATAAAGCAGGTTTTGACGCATGGAAACCATAATGGAGACGATCCTCTGGCTAGCTCTTTTACTCCTCTCTCTCTGTCTCTTGGTCCCTCGTTCACGCGGTCTCTCTTGCGAAAAAAAGAGGGGGTTCTTTCCAGTCTTTCATTTGTCAATCAGCGCTCCGGTGAGTCCGGATTCGCCGGCGTTCCGGCGCTCCCCTGACGTGGCCCCGGCACTTTCCATGAGAATGAGAGAATACAAACTCTGAGTGTGACACTGTGTGTGTGTGTGTGTGTGTGTGTGTGTGTGTGTGTGTGTGTGAATACAGACAGACTGCGTTGTTTGTGTTTTTTGTTTCTGCAGGACGTTCACAGCCTCTTTGGCATCCTTTCTGTTATCTTCTCTCCTGTACCTGGAGGAGACGCTAGCAGAATTGCCAATGCTGATCTGGGATCTGCACTCGTGCACTCAGAGTCACCTCAGGAACTTTTGTTGTTCGGGTTTTCTAACGACGGCTGATTTATCATTGCATTACGATGCGATCTGATCTAACACGCAAAATAAAAACACTAATAAAAAGTACTGAATGTGGTTGTAGGGGCACGGTGGCTTAGTGGTTAGCACGTTCGCCTCACACCGCCAGGGTCCGGGTTCGATTCCCGTCTCGGCCATGTGTGTGTGGAGTTTGTGCATGTTCTCCCCGTGCCTCAGGGGGTTTTTTTTCTCCTGGTTCTCCGGTTTCCTCCCCGGTCCAAAAACATGCACGGTAGGTTGATTGGCACCTTAGAAAATTGTCCCTAGTGTATGAATGTGTGTGTGTGTGTGGGTGTGTGTGTGTGCCCTGTGATGGGTTGGCATTCCATCCAGGGTGTATCCTGCCTTAATGCCCATAGACTCCTGAGATAGGCAAAGACTCCCCGTGACCCGAGGGAAGATCGGATAAAGCGGTAGAAGATGAATGAATGAATGAATGAATGAATGAATGAATGAATGTGGTTGTGGGCGAAGCTAATAATAGTGCAAACTGCTTCATTCTTTATTGAACGAGCAATTTAATAGTAATGATAGTGCACATGATGATGATGATGATGATGATGCGGATGATGAGTATGTGCTTTGTAACCACACTTATTTTTAGAGATTTGGTAAACTACTGACCAATCAGAATCCAGAATAAAAAAAAATTAACAATTAAATATAGGGACTATTTTTTAAATTAATTATTATTGTGTATTAATTTATTTGCAATGATAATAAATTAATAAATGTAAATGTATTAATAAATTAATAAAGATATATTATATCTATAGATATATAGATTTTATATATATATATATATATATATATATATATATATATATATATATATATATATATATATATATATATATATATATATATATATATATAAAATTATGGTAACACATGTTATACGTAACTGGTTACTCCCCACCTATATATATATATATATATATATATATATATATATATATATATATATATATATATATAATCTTCACCAGAAAAAAACAAATATATTCACATTTCTATGTATATAATATTTCTGATGCGCCGAGTCCCAAACCAAGCGCCAAAAATCCTCTATTAAGCTCAAATCCGGCAAATAAAAGCGTCCCTGTGGAAACAAACATCCCGCATAGTGTCCTGCCGATTTACGTCATTTAGAACAACGGCGTTACTTTAAAACCTTTACAGGAATATTTAGAGATTATGTTGAGTTTCACTAATAATAAACATACCTTTGCATAAAGCGTCGGTGTTTATCCAAGCGCATGCTGATGCGATTCCCATAATTGATGTGAAATTGATGAGTGATTAAATTGCGAGTCAATTCGTGACTGTAAAAGAAAAATAATGAATGAGTCATTAAAATAATTGCCTTCAGCCCACTGCCTTAAAATAACGTTCAGGGTGAAAGCATGTTATTTACTCGTTAGTCATTCCATTGCTTTTGCTGTCATTTACTTAATTAACTAATTAATTGAAAATTCATTTAGATTATTTTAAATGCATTTTATTTCTCCATCAGACTGAACTGGGAACAGACGGATTGCTGATTAAGGTGTTGGTTTATTTCTCGGTAAATCAGCCGAACGTTTCGTTTTTGTCGTCCTTTTTCCCTTCGCTTTGTCAGTGTGTGTGTTGACGTGGCGCACAATAAACCCGTCTAATTCCGCTGATGCCTTTTAACCCGAATAAATCACTGCTCTGTACTGTACACTCTGCACTCTTACACTGAGAGAGAGAGAGAGAGAGAGAAGGAGTGATAGATCAAGAGCAAGGGAGGAAGAACGAGAGGATAGACAGAGAGAGAGAGAGAGAGAGACCCTGACTTATACAGGGTGAGTAAAGTGAGAGGGAGAAAGAGAGGGAATGAATAATGGTCAGAAAGAATGTGATGGAGGAAGATAGGCAGGAGAGAAAGACATGCACAGTGAGTGAGTGAGGGAGTGGAGGGAAGAGGGGGAGAGAGGGACGAATAGGGATTGAAAGAGAGAAAGTGCTGGAAAGATGGAATAAAAGAGGGGGAGGAAGAGTGGATGGGAGATGGAGAGACTGGGACAGAATGAGTGGAGGGAGGGAGAGGAAGAGAGATTAAAGAGATTAAGAGAGAGGAGTCAGAGTAAATGGTAGATAGTGGAGAGAAAGGTGAGAGGAAATTGAGATGAAGGGTATAAGAGAGAGAGAGAGAGAGTGGGAGAAAAACAGGGAGTGATGGGGAGAGAGCCTATGAAAAGAGAAAGATAGAAAGGAAGTGAGGAAGACTACGAGATGGAGTGAAAAACTGGGAAAGGGTGACAGAGAGGGAAAGAGGTGGAAGGGAGAGAGAGAGAGAGAGAGAGAGAGAGAGAGTGAGTGAGAGGTCAGAGAAGGCCTTAAAGATGATAGAATATTAACTAATTAATACTAATGGCTAATACTAAGTAATGCTTGTGTGTGTGTGTGTGGTTATGATGTGGGCATTATATGGTTATGATGCCATTATAATATGGATATAATATGGTTGTGGATATGCTATGATATGGTTATAATGTGGTAATAATGTGGTTGCGGTATGGTTATTGTCTGGTCAAGATATAGTTGTAATATAGTTGTCATATGGTTATGTGATAATATTGTTATGGTAGTGGATATAATATGGTTATGATACATTAATATGGTTATAATATTGTTATGACATAGTTATGATGTGATTATGGTATGACTATGATGCGGTCATGATATGGCTTTGAATTTGTTATGATGTTGGTTATGATATGGTTGTCTTTAAATATATATCATGTAGTAACGATGGGATTATAATATGGTTATGACATGTTTATGACGTGGTTATGAAATGGCTGTTTAAAATATGTTTAAAGCTATGATTTGGTAATAATATATTTATGACATAGTTGTGATGTGATTATAATATGGTTATGACATGGTAATGAAGTGATGATGTTATGGCTGTGTTTAAAATGCATTTTTTCTATGACTTGGTTATAATATATTTATGACGTAGTTACGATGCGATTATAATGTGTTTATGACATGGTAACGACGTGGTTATAATATGGCTGTTTAAAATGCATTCATGGCTATGACTTGGTTATAACATATTTATGACGATGCGATTATAATGTGTTTATGACATGGTGATGATGTGGTTGTTATATGGCTGCTTAAAATGTATTTATGGCTATGATATGGTTATAATATATTTATGACGTAGTTACGATGCGATTATAAATGTTTATGACATGGTAACGACGTGGTTATGATATGGCTGTTTAAAATGCATTTATGGCTATGACTTGGTTATAACATATTTATGATGATGCGATTATAATGTGTTTATGACATGGTGATGATGTGGTTGTTATAGGCTGCTTAAAATTTATTTATGGCTATGATATGGTTATAATATATTTATGACGTAGTTACGATGCGATTATAATGCGTTTATGACATGGTAACGACGTGGTTATGATCATCGGGTAAAGCAATGAGAGCCGGCGCCTCGCAGCATTACGCGACCTCCACTAACATGACCCTCTGAGTGTTTACATTGTGAACACCTTCAGGCTCTGTGGATTGCAGAACCGCCTAATAAGCTTCATTTCGAGATCCAGCTCTACCAATAACGCCAGACGAGGCAGTAATAAAGCCCGGCGTTATTGAAGCGCTGTCATTTATCTCTGTAAAATCGCAATCACAGCTTCTCACCTGCGTCTCGCTCCGACTCGCTTCCAAATTACCAGCCAATCCGGCAGACGTTGTGTCTGCGTGAAAAACGAGCGGCGGGGAAAACGTGTGTCATTAGAAGGTTGCGTTTCTCGCCCGAGACGATGTCCGGGTCCCAATCGGGTCGGAGATAATGTGACGGGAAGGTCAGGACGACATTGGCCCGGGGGAAGGGGGGGGAGGGGTTTGGGGGGATGCTGATGGGGCGAAACGGAGCGGGTTTCTGGCTCCGAGCCCAAATCCGGTCCTGGGAGGCGTAAAAAGGACACGGATGTGATACGAGAGAGATACGAGCGTTACACGAAGGTTCCTCCTGTTCAGTGTCACTAATTTCTAATCGCATCCAAACTTTCTTTTATCTTTTCATCCTTCGAGGCTGAAATAATACGTCTACCCGCCTCGCCGCGTTAACCGAGGCAGAGAGTCAGGGCGACTTTTGAGTCGTAAATCTTCAGAATCACATTGGTTTCTTTCTTGTTTTGGTCAGTGTTTGAGTCAGTGAATCGTTTCAGTCTCAAATCTTCTAATTATGACTCTCACTCTCTTTTAACAGCGAGTCGGTGTGTGAGTCAGTGAATCGGTTCAGTCTCAAATCTTCTAATTATGACTCTCACTCTCTTTTAACAGCGAGTCGGTGTGTGAGTCAGTGAATCGGTTCAGTCTCAAATCTTCTAATTATGACTCTCACTCTCTTTTAACAGCGAGTCAGTGTGTGAGTCAGTGAATCCGTTCAGTTTTAAATCTCCTAATTATGACTCTCACTCTCTTTTAACAGCGAGTCAGTGTGTGAGTCAGTGAATTGGTTCAGTCTCAAATCTTCCAATTGTAGCACTTGCCTCTATTTATTTACAGAGAGGCAGTGTTTGATTCAGTGAATCGGTTCAGTCTCCAATCTTCCAATTGTAACACTTGCCTCTATTTATTTACAGTGAGTCAGTGTTTGAGCCAGGAAGTCATTTGAGTCGTAAATCTTCAGAATCAGATTGGCTCCTTTCTTGTTTGGTGAGTCAGTGTTCTGAGTCAGCGAATCGCCTGAGTCTTAAATATTCTAATTATGACTCTCTCTTCTGTTTTAACACAGAGTCAGTGTTTGAGTCAGTGAATCTTTTCAGTCTCAAATCTAATTATCCCTCTCGCCTCTCATTATTTACAGCGAGTCAGTGTTTGAGTCGGGAAGTCGTTTGAGTCAGAATCAGATTTCTTGTTCGGCGAGTCAGTGTTTGAGTTTGTGAAAATGAGATTCCCTGAGATTTTATTACCGAGTCAGTGAATCACCTCAATCTTAAATCTACTAATTATGACTCTCTATTTCTATTTATTTACAGTGAGTCATTTTTTCCGTATTGTGAGTCAGTGTTTTGACTCCGCGAATCTTTTATGTACACGTTTCAAATGAAAAATTTGAAACGTTTTTCACTGCGTTCGGATTCGTGCGACTCGCACTGACAATTGTTTACAGTATGAAATCTGTAATACGTTTATTTTGTGTCGATGGTGATTCATAGCTACAGCCGACTCGGTTTCTGTTGCCTTGGAA
>JACRUU010000026.1:16421981-16434104 GCA_030449085.1 Kryptopterus vitreolus
GAGAGAGAGAGAGGGAGAGAGAGAGATGGAGGTTCAGGGAGAAGTCACACATCGATTAGTCACTCCAGTGTTTGAGTGCAGAGGAGAGAGATGTTGGTGGTTGCTTTATCAGACTGATCGACCGCATCTCGCCTGTGTGACCATTGATCACTTCATCTAATACACACTTCTGACCTGGAACACACACACACACACACACACACACACACACACACACACACACACACAGTTTCAAACCCCTTTCCAATCCTTCTGTCCGTTTCTCAGTGACTGAGTCACTCATTCTTTTTTTTGTTTTAAATGTAAGTAGTGTTGTCACGATACCAAAATGTTAACTTTGATACGATACCGTTATTAAATATCACGATACCAATACCATATCGATACTATGGCAATCCATAAATAATAAATAACAGAAATCGAATAATAGTTAATTTATTAATAAACACCCAATGTTAGTTTCCACTAAAAATCAATTTCAAAACAAACAAACAAAAAAGTTGAATTATTCAAAAATAATTTCAATAATGCCCCCTACAGTCCAAACACAGGAACCACTTCCCTAAATGTAACCGTGGGTGTTGGTAGCGCATTGGTTAAGGCCTCTGGACTGGAAAATCGCAGGTTCAAATCCCACCACCTCCAAGCTGCCACTAGTGGGCCCTTGAGCAAGGCCCTCAATTGCTCTGTGTAAATGTAAATATAACCCGTACCAATAGGGGGAGGTGGGTGGAGCTTAGTGGTTTAAGGTGCTGGGTTACTGATCAGAAGGAGGGCGGAGTTTGAACCCCGGTATCGCCAAGCTGCCACCTTTGGGTCCTTGAGCAAGGCCTTTAACTCTCTGTCCTCCAGGGGGGCGCCGTATCATGACTGAACCTGCATTCTGACCCCAAAAAACAAGTTGTGATATGCGACGAAAGAATTTCACTGTGCTGTAACGTATATGTGATAAACAAAGGCTTTTCTGTACTAATAAAATGATGGATCGTATTGTTTTTTATAGCAGGGTATCGCGATACACATCTCGATCCGTTGTAAAAAGTAACTACACGTCGACGTAGAGCGCGAGGTCTGTGATTGGCGGGTCGGCTCGGCGGCGTATTTCTGCTGTAGCATCGTACGTATTCCGGCGCATTCCTCCGTACCGCCATTTTTAATGTCCATTGTGAAGAAACATTTCACGGACACGAACCAAACCGCAATTTTTTTAAATTATTAAATTATTATTAAGGGGCATGGTGGTTTAGTGGTTAGCACGTTCGCCTCACACCGCCAGGGTCCGGGTTCGAGTCCCGTCTCGGCCATGTGTGTGTGGAGTTTGCATGTTCTCCCCGTGATCCTCTAAGGGGGGTTTTTCTCCGGTTTCCTTCCTCTTTTTTCTTCGGTCCAAAAAACATGCACGGTAGGTTGATTGGCACCTTGGAAAATTGTCCCTAGTGTATGAATGTGTGTGTGTGTGTGTGTGCCCTGCGATGGGTTGGCATTCCATCCAGGGTGTATCCTGCCTTAATGCCCATAGACGCCTGAGATAGACACAGACTCCCCGTGACCCGAGGGAAGATCGGATAAAGCGCTAGAAGATGAATGAATGAATATTATTATTATTATATATTATTAAATAAATAGATATAAGTAGACTGTTTTCGTTACTTCCACACTGATTATCTTATTTGTGTGTGTGTGTGTTTTGCAATAAATTTTCATTGAAAAAAATTGACATCTCAATTCCACGGAGAAAAATCATGATTCGTATTTTAGAAAGGATCGTGAGCGTTAGTATCGCGATACATGACGATATATCGTGCAATACAATACTACAGAAGCCTGTTTGTGAGAAGGCCATGCTTTAGTAAACGGATGATTTGCTATTTGTCTGAAGCAAAGTAATAAACAAGATCTTGCGCTACGGTTCTGTTTTCCCCCGGGATCGCATCGCTAATATTTTTATCTCTTTAGCATGTAGAAGTCTTACTTGACCGTTTCATCACCACCACTGGGAACAGAAGCAGGAATGGATCAATCCCAGTCCCGTGTGATTGATGGAGTGCTGATGCGGCGCATGTCACGGTCAAGTGCAACATTATTTATTTATGCACCCTATTTATTTATCTAATTGTTTTGTTTTCTGATACGGCGTCCCTCAGGGATCGATACTCGGCTCGGCGTGTGTCTCGTATGCGTTTCCGTTCATTCGTTACACAAAGCCGATGACGGAGCTCTTCATCATCGACAAACCGAGACGTTACGCAGCGTTTTCCATCCTCGGCCTCTCAGCAGCTGCGTTCCCTCCTCCCTCCCTCCCTCTCTCTTTGTCTTTTTCTCCTTTCTTCATCCCTCGTTCCGAAATCCTGCCGTATCGAGCCGCCGTCAGTCAAAGCGGCCTGCGTTTGGCTTCGTCTCAAAAGAGTAATCCGAACACGGAGCGGCGGAATAAAGCGCCGGGATCGATCGCACCGGTCTTTGTCTGCACTCGTTCGCGGCACGTCATCGAGCCGTAATGAACGTAATGAATCCCGCAAAAAAAAAATTCCAATACGGATTTTGTAAAAACGCCGTACGATCCGTTCAAAAGAAAAAAAGTGACAGATTAAATTGCCGTCCGTAATGAAATCCGACTCGGAAGAAAAGAAGACGAAAATTCTTCTATCTTCTATCGACTCGACTGCAGAGCTTCATAATAAAACGTTATAGACAATACAAACATCGTTGTTGTGTACCCCCCCCCCTCCCCCTCTGTTTACGATCCAAAGCAAACTACTGTTTTTTCGGTTGTGAAATCAAAACAGCGTTTCACCTCTGAAGCGAATTCTAAATCTTAGTATTGTATTAGCTGCGGGAGGTCACATGACACGAATGTATAATAAACTAACAATAACGCTCGCTAACTTGCTTCCACTCAAATCTACGGTGTTTAATCACATGACTTGGCAACAATAGATTTGATGCGGAATGTTTCCATTTACAACATATTAACGAATGTCTTGGGAATATTTCCTCTTAACTATTAGAGTTATATATTATTATATATATATATATATATATATATATATATATATATATATATATATATATATATATATATAATATATGTTATATTATATATATTCATTCATTCATTCATCTTCACCCTTAAATCATCTTCTACCGCTTTATCCGATCTTCCCTCAGGTCACGGGGAGTGCGTATCTCAGGCGTCTATGGGCATTAAGGCAGGATACACCCTGGATGGAATGCCAACCCATCACAGGGCACACACACACACACACACACATTCATACACACATTCACACACTAGGGACAATTTTCCAAGGTGCCAATCAACCACACACACACACACACACACATATATATATACGGTGGTTTAGTGGTTAGCACGTTCGCCTCACACCGCCAGGGTCCGGGTTCGATTCCCGTCTCCCTGTGTGTGTGGAGTGTGCATGTTCTCCCCGTGCCTCAGGGGGTTTTTCTCCGGGTTCTCCGGTTTCCTCCCCGGTCCAAAAACATGCACGGTAGGTTGATTGGCACCTTGGAAAATTGTCCCTAGTGTATGAATGTGTGTGTGTGTGTGAGTGTGTGTGTGTGTGTGTGTGTATGAGTGAGTGTGTGTGTGTGTGTGTGTGTCCTGTGATGGGAAAGTTGTGTGTTTTAGCCCTGTTTTAGGATAAAGTAATGTATTTTGATAGTGTTTTAGCTTAGTTTATTTTACTTTACGCATTTTACTTTTTACCAGCTTAGGGGATGACAGCATATTCTAGCTTTGTTAATCATGCTTAAGACTAGATTATAAAAAGATAGCATGTTTACAGTTTAATTTTAGGCGTATTTGGCATATTGTAGTACACTTTTAGGGGAAGATAGCATGCTTTAGACCAGTTCTATTGGAAGATGGGCGATACGTGCTATAATTTCAATCTCCATTTTTTTTCTCAAAATACGATTTTGAATACAGTGGGGAAAATGTGTGCGCTATTTGTACCTGTTTTTAACGTCCCTCTTGGGTTCGTCAGAGCGGGAGGCGGAGAACTATGGAAGCTCAATGTGCCAAAAAAAATGTAAGAAATTAAAAAAATCAACATCAACATAAACCCGAATGAATTGATGAATGATGATTATAATCTCGCAGCTCTAAAATATGCTAGTAATTTAAAAAGCTAGTAAAGTAAAATTCACTAGTTAGTAAAGTAAAATGCGTTAGCTGGTAAAAAGTAAAATGTGTAAAGTAAAATGTGTAAAGTAGAATTTGTAAAGTAAAATGCACTATCTAGTAAAGTAAAATGCTCTAGCTAGTAAAGTAAAATGCGTTAGCTAGTAAGGTAAAATGTGCTAGCTAGTAAAGTAAAATGCGTTAGCTGGTAAAAAGTAAAATGTGTAAAGTAAAATGCGTAACGTAAAATAAAGTAAAATGCGCTAGTTAGTAAAGTAAAATGTATAAAGTAAAATAAAGTCAAATGTGTAAAGTAAAATGCGCTAGCCGGTAAAGTAAAATGTGCTAGCTAGTAAAGTAAAATGTGCTAGCTGGTAATGTAAAATGAGCTAGCTAGTAAAGTAAAATGTGCTAGCTAGTAAAGTATAATACGGTAGCCGGTAAAGTAAAACGCACTAGCCGGTAAAGTAAAATTCTCCAATTAGTAAAGTAAAACGCGTTAGCTGGTAAAAAGTAAAATGTAAAGTAAAGTAGTAAAGTAAAATGCGCTAGTTAGTAAAGTAAAATGCACTAGCTAGTAAAGTATAATACGGCAACCGGTGAAGTAAAATGCGCTAGCCGGTAAAGTAAAATTCTCCAGCTAGTAAAGTAAAACGCGTTAGCTGGTAAAAAGTAAAATGTGTAAAGTAAAATGTGCTAGTTAGTAAAGTAAAATGTGTAAAGTAAAATAAAGTTAAATGTGTAAAGTAAAATTCGCTAGCCAGTAAAGTAAAATGTGCTAGCTAGTAAAGTAAAATGCGCTAGCTGGTAAAGTATAATACGGCAACCGGTGAAGTAAAATGCGCTAGCTAGTAAAGTAAAATGTCCGGTAAAGTAAAATTTTCCAGCTAGTAAAGTAAAATGCGTTAGCTGGTAAAAAGTAAAATGTGCTAGCTAGTAAAGTAAAATGCGCTAGCTGGTAATGTAAAATGAGCTAGCTAGTAAAGTAAAATGTGCTAGCTAGTAAAGTATAATACGGTAGCCGGTAAAGTAAAATTCTCCAGCTAGTAAAGTAAAATGCGTTAGCTGGTAAAAAGTAAAATGTAAAGTAAAATAAAGTAAAATGCGCGAGTTAGTAAAGTAAAATGTGTAAAGTAAAATAAAGTCAAATGTGTAAAGTAAAATTCGCTAGCCAGTAAAGTAAAATGTGCTAGCTAGAAAAGTAAAATGCACTAGCTAGTAAAGTATAATACGGCAACCGGTGAAGTAAAATGCGCTAGCCGGTAAAGTAAAATTCTCCTAGTAAAGTAATAGCTAGTAAAGTAAAATGCGCTAGCTGGTAATGTAAAATGATCTAGCTAGTAAAGTAAAATGTGCTAGCTAGTAAAGTATAATACGGTAGCCGGTAAAGTAAAACGAAGTAAAGTAAAATGTGCGCAGTAAAGTAAAAGTCGGTAAAGTAAAATTCTCCGGTAAAGTAAAATTCTCCAGCTAGTAAAGTAAAATGCGTTAGCTGGTAAAAAGTAAAATGTGTAAAGTAAAATAAAGTAAAATGCGCTAGCTAGTAAAGTAAAATAAAGTAAAATAAAGTCAAATAAAGTAAAAGTAAAGTAAAATAAAGTAAAATAAAAGCTGTAAAGTAAAATGCTAGTAAAGTAGCTAGTAAAGTAAAATGTGCTAGCTAGTAAAGTAAAATGCGCTAGCTAGTAAAGTATAATACGGTAGCTGGTGAAGTAAAACGCGCTAGCCGGTAAAGTAAAATTCTCCAGCTAGTAAAGTAAAACGCGTTAGCTGGTAAAAAGTAAAATGTGTAAAGTAAAATAAAGTCAAATGTGTAAAGTAAAATGCGCTAGTTAGTCCGATGTTGTCCGAACTTGTGAAGTTTTCCACTCGGCTCGATAGTAAACCTCGTCACTTGGTAAGATTGGCTGTGACTCGCGAGTGTCTCCGTACTTCCTTCCTCCTGCAGTAGGTCTGCTTTCAAAAGACAGCTTTTACATTCGTACGTCTGCGAGACCAGACAAGAGATTGCTCCAGGCTGTAAAATGGCTGTGGATTGGACTTTTTTTTTTTTTTTTTTTTTCCCTCTCCCCCTCTTCTATAGCGATTGACCTAGTGATTGAGAGTGTGAGTAATGGTGGACTTTATTACCACTCTCCGGCGTTGTTATTCACCTTCGTCTGCTCCTGCTCAATTGGAGTGTGTAAGAAAAGCTCCGGCCCTGAAGACAGATTAGAATTTAAAGACTGGTTGGCAGATGGAGAGACCGGCGTGATTGCTGTTAGACGCGAGTCGACCGTAAGAGGTCTCGTCCCTCCGAAATGAAATCCGTCATTTTTAAAACCCGTCCTCCGATAAAGGTCTTCACTTAAACATGAGGTTTGGCACGGTGTCAGGAGGAGCCTTTTAAAGCTGCAGCTCCAGAGCGACGAGCTCATTCCAGGCGCTGGCAGCTTCGCTTTTCTCCCCTGATGCCCCATTAGAGAGCCGAGAAGGCTGGCAGGAAAGAAATGGAGCCGCACGAGGACCGACCTCGAAACCCAGTGAGAACGCAGCGGCCATGCACTTAACATAAAAACAACCTGTGTGGAACTGCAGTCCTGGGCCACTCGGTCACGCCAAAATAACATCATAATATCATGCACTAATGGATGGAGGGATAGAGATGGACAGAGACACATATATATGTCTCTGTCACTGTCAGACTGCAGGTACACAAAATGATATATAATATATATATTCATTCATTCATCTTCTACCACCTACCCGCATTTATACGATCTTCCCTCGGGTCACGGGGAGCTCTCATTAGTGTCTATCTCAGGCGTCTATGGGCATTAAGGCAGGATACACCCTGGATGGAATGCCAACCACCCATCGCAGGGAACACACACACACCCACACACACACACACACACACACACACATTCATACACTAGGGACAATTTTCCAAGGTGCCCAATCAACCTACCGTGCATGTTTTTTTGGACCGGGGGGAAACCTGGAGAACCCGGAGAAAAACCCCCTGAGGCACGTGGAGAACTGCAAACTCCACACACACATGGACCGAGACGGGAAATCGAACCCGGACCCTGGAGGTGTGAGGCGAACGTGCTAACCACTAAACCACTGTGCCCCATCTGAGATATATACTGTATATATAATACAGTTATTCCAAAATAGGTACATGAAAAGGAAGTGCTGTCTTATGGATGATATTCTTTCTTTCTTTTTTTTTTTTTCTTTCTTTTCTCTTGTTTTTTTTTAATCTCATCTCCTTCTCTGCTCCTTTCTTTTCTCTATCTTCCTTCCTTTCTTCTTTCTTTCTTTCTTTCTTTCTTCCTTCCATCCATATCTTCACACTCTTCATTCCCCTTTTTTCCCTATCCTCCATGCTTCCTCTTTCTTTCTTTCTTTCTTTCATTACTTCTATATCTTTCACTTTCTTTCCTCTTGTTTTTTCATCTCTTTCTTTCTTGCTCCTTGCTTCTTCATTTCTTTCTTTCTTTCCATCTTTCTTCCTTTCTTCCTTTTGTCTTCTTTCATCCTTTCTTTCTTTCATCCATATCTTCACACTTTTCATTCCCATTTTTTCCTATCCTCCATGCTTACTTTCTTTCCTTCTTTCCTTCTATGCTTTCTATGATGACGATGATGGTGGTGATGATGTGATTATGATGATGATGATGATGATGATTAGATTGCCGCCGGTTGCTGCTGCTGCTGCGGCTATGCGCCTTCTGGGTGCTTCTTGTGCTGCTGTGCACTTCTTTTGCGTAGTTTCTTGCTGGTGCGGTGATGCTGGATGCTGCTGTTGCTGCTGCTGCTTCTGCCTTGTGCTGCTGGTGCTCTGCTGCGCTGCTGCGCTGGTGCGCGCTTCTGCGGCTGCCTGTCAGCCCTCACTGTGCTGCGGCTCTGCTCTGCATGGTGCTCGCTGCTGCTGCGCTGCTGCGTTCTGCTTCTGCTGGTGCTGCGTTGCTGCTTGCGCTGCTGCTTCGCTGCTGCGATGCTCTGCCGCTGTCGCTGCTGCTTGGCTTGCTACCGGCTGCTGTCTCTTCTGCTCTGCTTCTGCTGCTGCTCTGCTGCTGGTGCGCTGCTAGCCTGCATGTCGCGCTGCTGCTGTGCTAGCTGGTGCTGCTGCTGCTTCTGCGCCTACTCACTCGCTCGCTCTGGTGCTGCTGCGCTGCCGGCTGCGGCTGCCCATGTTGCTGGCTGAGCTGCCTGCGCCTAGCTGCTGCTGCTGGCCATGCGGTCGCTGTGTCTCTGCTGGTGCTGCTGTTGCTGCTGCCTCGCTGCCTGGTGCTGTGATACCTCGACTGCTGCTGTGCGGTGCTGGTGCTGCTGCTGCTGCTGCTGGTGCTTCTGCATGCGCTCTCGCTGCGGTGGGTGCTGCTGCTGCTAGCTGCTTGGCCTGCTGCGCTGCCTGTCGCTGCTGCATGCTGCCTGCGTTGATCGGTCACTCGCGTGCATTCGCAAGCTGGTGGCTCTGCCTGCCGGCTATGTCGCTGCTGCCTCTGCTGTATGACTGCTCGCTGGCGTTTTCGCCTGCTTCTTCCTGGTGTTGTTGCTGCTGCTCTCCTGCTGCGGCTGCTGTCGCTGTCGGGTGCTGCTTCCTTTCCGCTGCCTGTCTGTCGCTGCTGAGCCTTCCTCCGACTCTGGTGCTGCTGCTGTCCTTTTAGCCTGCTGCTGCTGCTTCGCTTGCTGCTTACGGCTGGCTTGTGCTGCGGGTTCTGCTGGTGCCTGCCTGTTGCTGCTGCTTCTGCGGTCTGCTTCTGTCGCTCTGGTGCTGCTTGTGCTGCGCTTTGCTGCTGCCCTCTGCTTCTCCGCTGCTGCTCTGCTAGATGCTGCTGTCTCTTCTGCTGCTGCTGCTTCTCGATGGCCTGGTGGTTCTGCTCTCCTGCTTGTCTGGTGCTCGCTGTTACTAGCTAGGTGACTGCTGTGACTGCTGTCCTGCTGTGTGCTGCTGGGTGCTGCTGTCGGCTGCTGCTAGCTGCTGGGCTGTCTGCTGCTGCATGCGCCTGTCAGCTGCTGCTGCCCTCGTTGCTGCGCCTAGCTGTCGCTGCTGGTGCTCAACTCTGCGCTTTTTCCTCTCGGCTGTGCCTGTCATCTCCGGCTCCCCCACTTTTGTCCCTGCGCTGCCCTCACTTGCCCCCCCGCGTCCTCTCCCGGGCTCCCCGTTTTTGGCACCTCCTACCTCTGCCCTCCCCAGCTTCCCCTTTCGTAGTCTCTCGGCTTATCATTCTTCTTCTTATTACTGATCCTCCTTTCTCTCTGATCCATCCCCTTGACAGTTACTACTCTCACCCCGACTTCCCCTACCCTTTTTCTCATTATAAACGCATCTCACTGATGAGGTTGTGCCACTTTTTTTCATCGCCCGCACGCCTGAGAGCTACTCATGTGTTCCTTGGGGGCTACCTGGTGCCCACGGCACCACGTTGGTGACCCCTGATGTAGATGATGGTGATGATGATGAAGATGAAATGATGATGATGATGATGATGATGTGATTGATATTTTAGATGCTTATTAGATGATGGTGTAGATGAGTATATGATGCTGATGTAGATGATGTAAGGATGATGAGGATGATGAGTTAGCTGATGATGATGATGTGATATTAGATGAATGGTGAGGATATTTTAGATGATTATTAGATAGTGTGATGCTGGAGATGATGATGATGATGATGATGATTGTTATGATGATGATGATGATGACGATGATATTGTAGATGGATGTAGCAGGATGAGATGTAAATGATGTAGATGATGATGCTGCATGCTGCGTCGCTGGATGCTGGCTAGCTGCTGCTGCTGTCGCTTCTTGTGACTGCTGCCATTACGATGATTGTCATGATGTTGGTGCTGATGGCTGACGCTATATGACTGATGACTGGCGCTCTGATGTGATGCTGCGTTCGACTGCTTCTGATCGAGCTGATTCTTCGCTGCTGTCGCGTGCGCTGTCGCTGCTGCGATGGCGCTTTCTGCTGCTGCTGCTTAGCTGTGCTGATGATGTCGCTGCTGCTGCCGCCTTCTTGGTGGCTTTGTGGTGCTGCCGAGCCTGTTGCATGCTGTGCTGATGGTGCTCTGTCGCTGCATGTTACGCTGGTGCGAGGCTCGCTTCATTGTTGCTCTGTGCTGCCTTCGCCTGCTGAGGGGCCGGCTGCTGCGCTCGTTGCTGAGTCTCTGCTGCTGATCGCTGCTGCTGTCGCTGCTCTTGCTGCTTGTACTGCTGCTGCCTGCCCTGATGCTCGCGGCTGCCCTTTCGATGCCTGGTGCGGCTTCTGATTTCGCTGCTTCTTTCGGCTGCTTGGTGGTCGCTGCCTGCTGCTGCTTCTCCTTGCGCGCGGCTGTCGCTGCCTGGTTCTATCGTCTTTCGCATGCTCTCGTGTCGCTGCTGCTGTCCTGCCTGTCGCTGCAATGCTGCTGCTGCTTTCGCTGCTCTGTCTCTGCTGCTGTCGCTCTGTCGCTGCATGTTGCTGCTTCAGCTGTGGCTGCTGTCGCCTGCTGCTGCTGTCTGGTGCTGCTCTGTCTGCTGCTGGGTGCTGCGGCTGCTGTCGGAACTGCCATGTCCGCTCGAGCGTGCTGCTGCTGCGGTTCTGCTTTGTTTTCGCTGCTGCTGCTGCTGGTGCGGCTGCCTTCCTAGCCTTCTGCTGTGCAGCTGGTGCCTGCTTTGCTGTCTGCTCGCTCCGGCATGCTGCTGCCTTTCGCGCTGCTCGCTTGGCGTCTCTCTGGTGGTCTTCTGCGTGCTTGCTGCTGCGTGCTGCTGGTTCTAGCTGGTCGCTTATCGCGGTGCTGCGCGGCTGCTGTGCATTCTGCTGCTGCGACTGCTGCGTTGCTGGGCTGCTGCTGTCGCTGCTGCGGCGCTGCGGTCGCTGCTTCCTCGCTGCTCTGGCTTCCCTGTCGCTGCTGGTCGCTGTCTTCTTTTCGCCCCCTGCCCTTCTGTCTTCTGCCTGCCTGTTACCCGCACTCTTGTCTCTGTCTCTGCTGCGGCCGCTGCTGCGCTGTCGCTGCATGGTGCTGCTCTCCCCTTGCTCTTCTGTCACATTCTGCTGTCGCCTGATTTCGCTGGCTGCTGCTGTCCGAGGCTGTCGCTCCGGGTCCCCCCGTGAGTTGCCCGGGGCCCCGGTAGCCCCCAAGGAGCACATGAGTAGCTCTCAGGCTTGCTATAAAAATTGCAGTACCACTCATCAGTGAGATGCAATCTAAATGAACTTTCCGTGTACTCGATAGTTAGTCAGAAATCAACATGTATTCACATAGACAACGAGTATCATTAATAATTAATACTAATATAGAACTAAAGCACAATTTTTATTTCAGAGGAGTATTCAACTGGTAGCCCTTTCTATGATCGTTCCATGAGTAGCACTCATTTACAGGAATGTTGTGATCCCTGATGTAGATAGGATGATATGATGATGATGGTGATGATGATGATGTACACGTCTGCTGTGGTACAGGAAGTTCAGTAGTAATTCCTAAACAGGATGTACATTTATTTGAATAAAAACTGCACGTCATGCACGTTTGTTTCCTTTAACGTGTAACGTGGTGAAATGAAAACACAAGTCTATCAGGAAAACAATTTACAGCTTGTATATTAAATTCACTTTGTACCCAAAGAATGGAATTCAACGTTTCATGAAAGGAATAAAAACATAAAATGAAGACTTTGAAGTGGAAAACTGGAACTCGACCTTCACCAGGTTTAACCAATCACGTCACCCGTTTCCTTTCAAGCTTATTTGTTACGTATACGTTCCAGCAAACCGCGCAAAAGGGGCGGGGCTTAACATCCCTTTACTTCCATTGGATAGTGAGATTTGGAATGGATACATTTGTTCCCTTTCCCTCTGTTCTTTCCTCTTTTTCTCTTCTTTCCATTCTTCATTTCCTTTCCTTATTTTTCAGAATAAACATTTAAACATTTAGTTAATTCTTTCTTCTTCTTTCTTTCTTTCTTTCTTTCTTTCTTCTTGTATTTGAACTTCA
>JACRUU010000026.1:16434604-16462104 GCA_030449085.1 Kryptopterus vitreolus
AGAGAGAGAGAGATAGAGAGAGGGAGGAGAAGGGTGAGAGAGAGATAGAAAGGGGAGAGTGAGTGTGAGTGAGAGAAAGAGAGAGACAGGACGTGAGTGAGAGAGAAACAGAGTGAGTGTGTGTGGGATAAAGAGAGAGAGAGAGAGAGGAGAGAGAGAGAGAGAGAGAGGTAGAGTGAGTGAGAGAGAGGGAGAGAAAGGTTGAGAGACAGAAGGGGGTGAGAGAGAGATAGAAAGGGGAGCGTGAGTGTGAGTGAGAGTGAGCAAGAGAGAGAGTCAGGAAGGGAGTGAAAGAGAGAGACAGAGAGGGAGAGAGAGAGGGTGAGGAGAGTGATAGAAATGGGAGAGTGAGTGAGTGTGAGTGGGATAAAGAGAGAGGGGGGAGTGAGTGAGTGAGGGATAAAGTGAGAGGGAGAGGGGGGGATTGAGATAGGAGGGGAGTGTGTAAGAGAGAGGAGAGAAAGAAAACAGAGAGAGAGAAGAGAGGGGGGTGAGAGAGAAGACAGATAGAGGTTGAGAGGGCGGAGAGGGTGGGTGTAGTGAGGAGTGTAGTGTGTGAGAGAAAAGAGGAGGAGAGAGAGAGAGGAGGCGGGAGTAGAGAGAGAGAGAAGAGAGAGTAAGAGTAAGAGAGAGGGTTAGAAAGAGTGAGACACAGGATATATATATATATAATATATATATATATATATATATATAGATAAGGATAGAGAGAGAGAGAGAGAGAGAGAGGAGAGAAGAGAGGGAGAGGAGGAGAGAGAGAGAGAGAGAGAGAGAGAGGGAGAGAGAGAGAGAGAGAGAGAGAAAAAAAATAAGAGAATAGAGAGAGAGAGATAGATAGATAGACAGAGAAAGAGAGAGTGAGAGAGAGTAAGAGAGGAGAGGGGTGAGAGAGAGAGTGAGAGAGACAGTATATATATATATATATATATATATATATATATATATATAATATATATATAGAGAGAGAGAGAGAGAGAGAGAGGAGAGAGAGAGAGAGATGAGAGAGAGAGAGAGAGAGAGAGAGAGAGAGAGAGAGAGAGAGAGAAGAGAGAGAGAGATACTAATCAGCAAAATCCTCTTCCGTCAAGTCTCTTTCTTCCTTTCTTTCTTTTATTCCCCCTTTTTCTATTATACTTTCACTTCTCCAGTCATCTGCCTTTCTTTCTTTCTTTCTTTCTTTCTATCACTTCTAGATATGAGCAGTTATAAACAGGAGCAGGAGATGTAATAAGACTAATAATGATGATTAGAGTAGACATATGAAGGTTATAAGCGCTGTGGTGTGTCGTGTCCTGCTGAACTCACCGGGTCGAACACCAGCATCCTACAGAGCAGGTGAACTGCCTCATGAGTCGCCTGACTCGACAGAGTGTAAAGGACAGGAAGTGAGGGCTGTGGAGAGACAGAGAGAGAGACAGAGAGAGAGAGAGGAGAGAGAGAGAGGGGGGGGGGAGAGAGAGGGGGGAGAGAGGGGAGAGAGGGAGAGAGAATTAATAATCAGCAAAATCCTTTTCCGTCAACTCTTTCTTCCTTTCTTTCTTTTATTCCCCCTTTTTCTATCATACTTTCACTTCTCCAGTCATTCCATCTGCCTTTCTTTCTTTCTTTCTATCAATTCTCTCTTCTGTTGTTGTGAATGTGTGTGTGTGTGTGTGTGTGTGTGTGTGTGTGTGTGGTGTTGGTCCCGACACTGTGTGTGTGTGTGTGTTTGGTCCCGACACTGTGTGTGTGTGTGTGTTTGGTCCTGACACTGTGTGTGTGTGTGTTTGGTCCTGACACTGTGTGTGTGTGTGTTTGGTCCCGACACTGTGTGTGGGTGTGTATGTGTTTGGTCCTGACACTGTGTGTGTGTGTCTTGGTGTGTATGTGTTTGGTCCTGACACTGTGTGTGTGTGTGTGTGTGTTTGGTCCTGACATTGTGTATGTGTGTGTGTTTGGTCCTGACAATCTGTGTGTGTGTGTTTGGTCCTGACACTGTGTGTGTGTGTGTGTGTGTGTGTATGTATGTTTGGTCCTGACACTGTGTGTGTGGGTGTGTGTGTGTGTGTTTGGTCCTGACAATGTGTGTGTGTGTGTGTGTTTGGTCCTGACACTGTGTGTGTGTGTGTGTGTTGTGTTGTCCTGATGTGTGTGTTTGTCCTGACTGTGTGTGTGTGTGTGTGTGTGTGTGTGTTTGGTCCTGACACTGTGTGTGTGTGTGTGTTTGTGTGTGTGTGGTTTGGTCCTGGACACTGTGTGTGTGTGTGTGTATGTGTGTTTGGTCCTGACTGACAATCTGTGTGTGTGTGTTGTGGTCCTGACACTGTGTGTGTGTGTGTGTGTGTGTGTGGGTGTGTGTGTGTTTGATCCTGACACTGTGTGTGTGTGTGTTTGGTCCTGACACTGTGTGTGTGTGTGTGTGTTGGTTTTCCTGACACTGTGTGTGTGTGTGTGTTGTTGTGTGGGTTGGTGCCTGACACTCTGTGGGTGTGTGTGTGTGTTGTGTGTTTGGTCCTGACACTGTGTGTGTGTGTGTGTGGTCCTGACACTGTGTGTGTGTGTGTTTGGTCCTGACACTGTGTGTGTGTGTGTGTGTGTGGGTGTGTGTGTGTGACACGGTGTGGGTGTGTGTTTGGTCCTGGTGTGTTGGTTTGTGGTCCTGACACTGTGTGTGTGTGTGTGTGTTGTTCCTGACACTGTGTGTGTGTGTGTTTGTGGTGTGTGTGTGTGTTTTCATGACACTGTGTGTGTGTGTGTTGTGGTCCTGACATGTGTGTGTGTGTTTGGTCCTGACACTGTGGTGTGTGTGTGTGGTCCTGACACTGTGTGTGTGTGTGTTTGTTTGTCCTGACACTGTGTGTGGTGGGTGTGTGTGTGTGATGGGGTGTGTGTTGTGGGTAGGTGTTTGGTCCTGACAATGTGTGTGTGTGTGTGGTTTGGTCCTGACACTGTGTGTGTGTGTGTGTGTTGGTTGGTTTGGTCATGACACTGTGTGTGGGTGTTTGTATGTGTGTTTGTTTGTCCTGACACTGTGTGTGTGTGTGTTTGTGTGTGTGTGTGTATATATGTGTGTGTGTTTGGTCCTGTGACACTGTGTGTGTGTGTGTGTGGTGCTGTGTGTGTGGGTGTGTGTGTATGTGTTTGGTTTGGTCCTGACCTGACACTGTGTGTGTGTGTTTGGTCCTGACACTGTGTGTGTGTGTGTGTGTGGTGTGTGTGGTGTGTGTACACCTGTGTGTGTGTGTTGTGTTGGTACACTGTGTGTGTGTGTGTGTGGTGTGTGTATGTGTCCTGACACTGTGTGTGTGTGTGTTTGGTCCTGACACTGTGTGTGTGTGTCCCTGACACTGTGTGTGTGTGTGTGGTGGTCCTGACACTGTGTGTGGTGTTAGGTCCTACACTGTGTGTGTGTGTGTGTGTTGTTGTCACTGTGTGTGGTGTGTGTTGTGTGGTAATGGGTGTTGTGTTTTGGTAATGGACCTGACACTGTGTGTGTGTGTTGGGTGTGTGTGTGTGTGTGTGTGTGTGGTGTGTGTGTGGTGTGTGGTGTGTGTGGGTATATGTGTGTGTGTGTGTGTGTGGTGTGTGTTGGCTACAACTGTGTGTGTCCTGACACTGTGTGTGTGTGTGTGTGTGTGTGTGTGTGTGTGTGTGTTCTGTGGTCGGTGGTGTGTTGGTAATGTGTGTGATGTGTCCTGACCACACTGTGTGTGTGGTGTGTGTGTTTGGTCCTGTGACAACTGTGTGTGTGTGTGTGTGTGTGTGTTGGTGTGGTCCTGACACTGTGTGTGTGTGTGTGTGTTGTGGTCCTGACAACTGTGTGTGTGTGTGTGTTTGGTACCTGTGTGTGTGTGTGTTGTTTGGCCTGTTGTGTGTGTGTGTGGGTATGTGTTTGGTCCTGACACTGTGTGTGTGTGTGTGTGTGTTGGTGTGTGTGTGTGTGTGTTTGGTCATGACACTGTGTGTGTGTGTGTGGTGTTGTTGTGTTGGTCCTGATGGTCCTGACACTGTGTGTGTGTGGGTGGTGTGTGTGTGTGTTGGTCCTGACACTGTGTGTGTGTGTGTGTGTGTGTGTGTGTGTGTGTGTGTGTGTGTGTGTGTGTGTGTGTGTGGTTGTGTATGTATGTGTGTGTGTGTGTGGGGTGTGTGTCTGTGGTGTGGTGGGGTGTGTGTGTGTGTTGTGGTGTGTGTGTTTGGTCCTGACACTGTG
Source organism: Kryptopterus vitreolus (assembly GCA_030449085.1). Classification (NCBI taxonomy): domain Eukaryota; kingdom Metazoa; phylum Chordata; class Actinopteri; order Siluriformes; family Siluridae; genus Kryptopterus; species Kryptopterus vitreolus. Next base: position 16,438,794 of record JACRUU010000026.1, read on the forward strand.
TGTGTGTGTGTTTGGTCCTGACACTCTGTGTGTGTGTGTTTGTGTCCTGACACTGTGTGTGTGTGTTTGGTGTGTATGTGTTTGCCTGTGGTGTGTGTGTGACCTTTGTGTCCTGACACTGTGTGTGTGTGTGTGGTAATGCAGGATGTGGGACAGCACCAACAATGAGCCGCGGTTATTTTTAACCCTGTCTAATTATCTCCTCCGCCCAACCGGCGTCTCCGCCCCCGACCCCCCCCCCCCCCCCCCCCCATCCCCCAGGGGTCTCTCGTCCACCCTGCCAGCCCGGTGTCTCCGCCCCCCCCCGGTGTCTCCACCCACCCTGGCGTCTGCTCTTCTCTCAAAACAGAAAGCCCAGCGGTAATCGTTTGTTTTCCCTGAATACATGCTTTATTTCCCCCTTGGTGCGGGTGGTGTTTAGAGAAGACAAGTGCAGGCTGGTGATTCACACTCGTCAGGAGAGACGACACAAAGACGACGTGAAGGAATGAGTGTTCTCCTCCAGGACGACACCTTCGGGAACGAGGGATAATGGAAAATAATGGCGCGGCGAGGAATGGCGAGGAAGGTTTCGGAAAGGCGGTGGGGGCGATGCTCCGGGCGTGACCTGGTGTTATAGACGGCGTTAGAGCGGGATTATCCGGGGAAGATCTCCGGGCCTCGTGATCGGAGGCCTCAATGAAAGTAATAATGAATCAGGAACGCTGACGCACATCATCATCATCATCATCATCATCATCATCATCACGGGCTTCCAGCTCCACTCCGACACTTTCCACCCTCACATTACTGACTGAAGGAGTCATCTAACACAACATGCCAATCTCATCACACACACACACACACACACACACACACACACACACACACACACAGGGTTTGTTTTCACTGCATGAGAGTTTTTTGTGCCTCTAAAGTGGGACATCATTCATTCATTCATTCATTCATTCAGTTATTCGCATGTTCCAATACATTTCTTTGCAAATTGGAAAAGAACGAGCGAATAAACAGATGCATACATTAACGAAGGAATACAAAAATGAACAAATAACCCATGAATGAATGCTTGAATGAAACAGAATGAATGAATGAATCTAGAATGAAAAAGAATGAATGAATGAAAGAATAAATGAGTCGTGAAAGAATGAAACAACGAACGCAGGTATGAAAGAAAAGAAATAAACGAATGAATGTATGGGCACATGAATAAAATACACAATGAATGAACAAATGAATGAATGAATTATGAATGAAAAAGAATGAAAGGATAAATGAATGAAACAATAGATTGGATGAACAAACGAGCATGAAAGAATGAACAAAAAACGATTAAACAAGGGATCAGATGGAAGAAGGAAGAGTCAATGAACAAACGCATGCACACAAATGGACGAAGGAATGAGAGAATGAAAGCAGGGATGAATTAAAACGAATAAATGAATGAACGAACTCGATCGGAAGAATGAATGAATGAATGAATGAATGGGCAAACAAATAAAAGACAGAAAGAATGGGAACACAGAGGAATACAAGACAGACAGAATGAACAGATAAATGAATGCAGGAATGAAAAAGAATTAGCATGAAAGAATGAATGAAAGAAAACAATCAAATAAATGAAGAAATGAACGAACAAGGGATCAAATGAATGGACAACCCAGCTGAAGGAAAGAACAAATGAACACCCGGAAGAACACAATCGATGAAGGAATGAGAGAATGAAAGAATATGATCGAATGAATGAAGGAATGAATGGGCATGCAAATAAGAGACAGAATTAATCAATAAATGAATGAATGAAATAATAAATGATCAAATGAATGCAAGTATGAATGTAAAAGAATGAACAACATAAACCGGCAAATGAATGAATGAACAAATGGGCACACCAATAAAAGACAGAATGAAGAAATGAATGAAGAAAAGACAGAATGATTGAATGTAAGTCTGAATGAATGAACAAATGAATGAATTTGGATATGAATGGAAAAAGAATTGACAGACATTCTAACACAAAAAAATGAATGGATGAATGAATGAATGGATGGGCACACAAATGAAGAAATGACAGAATGAATGCAAGTATGAATGAAAAAGAATGAACAAATGAATGGGCACAGATTAATAAAAGACAGAATGAAGAAAAGACAGAATGAATGATGGAATGAATAAATGAATTGGCACAGATGAACAAAAGACAGAATGAATGAAGAAAAGAATGAATGCGGATACGAATGGAAAAAGAAATTGACAGATATTCTAACAGAAAAATGAATGGATGAATGAATGAATGGATGGTGAATGGATGGATGAATGGATGGGCACACAAATGAAGAAATGATTGAATGAATGAACAAATGAATGCAAGTAAGAATGAAAAAGAGTGAACAGGCATTAATGGGCAAATGAATGAATGAAAGTATGCATGAAAAAGAATGAACACATGAATGTGCACAGATGAATAAAAGATAGAATGAAGAAATGATTGAAGAAAAGACAGAATGAATGAAGGAATTAAGGTATGAATGTATGAATGAAAGAGATTGAACAGCCATGGATGAATGAATGAATGAATGCAAGTATGAATGAAAAAGAATGAACAAATGAATGGGCACAGATGATTAAAAGACGGAATGAATGAACAAATGAATGAATGCGGATATAAATGGAAAAGGAATTGACCGACATTCTAACAGAAAAATGAATGGACAAATGAATGAATGGATGGTGAATGAATGGATGGATGGGTACACAAATGAAGGAATGACAGAATGAATGAATACATGAATGCATGTATGAGTGAAAAAGAGTGAACAGGCATTAATGGGCAAATGCATGAATGAAAGTATGCATGAAAAAGAATGAACAAATGAATGAATAAAAGATAATGAAGAAATGATTGAAGAAAAGACAAGTATGAATGAAAAAGATTGAACATGAAAAGGAATGAAGTATGAATGAAAAAGAATGAACAAATGAATGGGCATGAAAAAGACGGAATGTGCACAGATGAATAAAAGACAGAATGAAGAAATGATTGAAGAAAAGACAGAATGAATGTATGAATGAAAAAGATTGAACAGGCATTAATGGGCAAATAATGAATGAATGCAAGTATGAATGAAAAAGAATGAACAAATGAATGGGCACAGATGATTAAAAGACGGAATGAATGATAGAATGCGGATATAAATGGAAAAGGAATTGAAAACAGAAAAATGAATGGACGAATGAATGAATGGTGAATGAATGGATGGGCACACAAATGAAGAAATGATTGAATGAATGAACAAATGAATGCAAGTATGAATGAAAAAGAGTGAACAGGCATTAATGGGCAAATGAATGAATGAACAAATGAATGAATGAATGCAAGTATGCATGAAAAGGAATGAACAAATGAATGTGCACAGATGAATAAAAGACAGAATGAAGAAATGATTGAAGAAAAGACAGAATGAATGAAGGAATTAAGGAATGAACGTATGAATGAAAAAAGACTGAACAGGCATTAATGGACAAGTGAATGAATGAATGCAAGTATGAATGAAAAAGAATGAACAAATGAATGGGCACAGATGATTAAAAGACGGAATGAATGAACAAATGAATGAATGCGGATATGAATGGGGAAAGAATGGATTGACATTCTAACAGAAAAAAATGAATGGATGGATGAATGAATGGATGAATGGAATGGCACACCGTAGTGCCCTCGTGTCCGTAAATGAGCATCGCCTTGGTTTTCCCTGGTCCGAGCCCGCGTGATAGTAAACCCCGCACGCTCGCTCGCCCATGTGACTGTTCCTTGGAATGGCGGCGAGATTCCGGGGATCTGTTTGGGAACACTTTCTCTGAACAGCTCTAATAATGTGTCCGTGTACATCCATCCTGTGCTCCCGGAGAGGAAGCGAGAATCAGTGAGCAGCATCTTAAACCTGCTACCCGTGTGTGTGTGTGTGTGTGTGGCAAAGTGTGAAGTGAGTCAGGTTAAACAGGCTGCTCTTTGTGCACTAGTGTGTGTGTGTGTGTGTGTGTGTGTGTGTGTGTGTGTGTGTGTGTGTGTATCTAGGCTGAAAGGCGGAGATAGTGGGATGGGGATCTGGGCATTTTTGAAGGCTAGAGTGTCAGTGAGATTTTGAAGTGGGTTAGAAACACACACACACACACACACACACACACACACACACACACACACACACACACACACACACACACACACACACACCAAAAGCTTGAAGTTTCAGTTGAAAAGGCAGATTTGTGCCGTGCGACAGCAGCGATGCAGCCCAGCAGGTAAAGGATCGACGCTCCAGATTCCTTCTGTATTCCGGAAAATATCCGAATGATATTCCTTCCTTATAACTGTTTGAAAGACGGAATTCCCGGATATGCCGCACCTAAAAAGAGCCTAAAAGTTTGTGGAAACTTGGCGTGTGTGCTTTTTAAAAACACGCACTCCTGGTGCACTCAGCAAGGGCCTCGAAATCCCAAAATCCATCATTCCTAACGTTAGAATAAACTCCAAACTTCCGGGGAAGATGATCGCCTGGATTTAGTGGACGTTATTCATTTTCAATGGTGTTATTAAAGTCAGGTAGTGCTGTCACTCATCATCATCTTTAACAGGGCCATAGCTCTATAACAGGAGATCTTCCTTTATAACCTCTTTATAACATACTCTGTATGCAACTTTATAACACACTCTGTATCACTTATACAATCTTTATACAACTGTATAACCTCTTTATATGACTTTATAACCTCTATCACTTATACACTCTTTATAACCTCTTGTATCACTTATACAATCTTTATACAACTGTATAACCTCTGTTATCACTTATACAATCTTTATACAACTGTATAACCTCTTTATCACTTATACAATCTTTATATGACTTTATAACCTCTATCACTTATACACTCTTTATAACCTCTGTATCACTTATACACTCTTTATACAACTGTATAACCTCTTTATCACTTATACAATCTTTATACAACTGTATAACCTCTTTATATGACTTTATAACCTCTATCACTTATACACTCTTTATAACCTCTGTATCACTTATACACTCTTTATACAACTGTATAACCTCTTTATCACTTATACAATCTTTATACAACTGTATAACCTCTGTATCACTTATACACTCTTATCTTTATACAACTCTTTATAACTGTATAACCTCTGTATCACTTATACACTCTTTATACAACTGTATAACCTCTGTATCACTTATACACTCTTTATACAACTTTATATCTAACTGTGTATAACCTCTGTATCACTTATACAATCTTTATATGACTTTATAACCTCTATACACTCTTTATAACCTTTGTATCACTTATACACTCTTTATACAACTGTATAACCTCTGTATCACTTATACACTCTTTATACAACTGTATAACCTCTTTATCACTTATACAATCTTTATACAACTGTATAACCTCTGTATCACTTATACAATCTTTATACAACTGTATAACCTCTGTATCACTTATACACTCTTTATACAACTGTATAACCTCTTTATCACTTATACAATCTTTATATGACTTTATAACCTCTATCACTTATACACTCTTTATAACCTCTGTATCACTTATACACTCTTTATACAACTGTATAACCTCTGTATCACTTATACACTCTTTATACAACTGTATAACCTCTGTATCACTTATACACTCTTTATACAACTGTATAACCTCTGTATCACTTATACACTCTTTATACAACTGTATAACCTCTGTATCACTTATACAATCTTTATATGACTTTATAACCTCTGTATCACTTATACACTCCTTATACAACTGTATAACCTCTGTATCACTTATACACTCCTTATACAACTGTATAACCTCTGTATCACTTATACAATCTTTATATGACTTTATAACCTCTGTATCACTTATACACTCCTTATACAACTGTATAACCTCTTTATCACTTATACAATCTTTATGACTTTATAACCTCTGCATCACTTATACACTCTTTATACAACTGTATAACCTCTTTATCACTTATACAATCTTTATATGACTTCATATCACTTATACACTCTTTATAACCTATGTATCACTTATACACTCTTTATACAACTTTACAACCTCTATCACTTACATACTCTTTATACAGCTGTATAACCTCTGTATCACTTATACTCTCTTTATACAGCTGTATAACCTCTGTATCACTTATATACTCTTTATACCACTTTATAACCTCTGTATCACTTATAAACTCTTTATACAACTGTATAACCTCTTTATCTCTGTAAAAAGAAGCGGTTCATCCATCCGTATATCTATCTATCCATACATCTTTCTGTCAATTTATCTATCCATCCATCCATCTATCTTTCTATCTATCAATCCATCCATCTTTCTGTCCGTCTGTCCATGAAGCCATCCATCTGTCTATCAATCCATCAATTAATCCATCCATCTATCTAGCTATCCATCCATCTTTCTGTCCATTCAGTCAGTTTATCAATCTATTCATCTGTTCATCTATCTATCCATACTTCCATCTATCTATCATCCATCCATCTATTCAGTCGATATCTATCTATCTATCTATCTATCTATCTATCTATCTATCTATCTATCTATCTATCTATCTATCTATCTATCCATCCATCCATCCATCCATCCATCCATCCATCCATCCATCATCCATCCATCCATCTATCCAGTCAGTCAATCAATCAATCAATCATCCATCCATCCATCTATCCATCCATCCATCCATCCATCCATCCATCTATCTATCTGTCCATTCAGTCAGTGTGTGTGTATCAATCCATAAATCCATCCATCTATCTATCCAGTCAGTCTATCTATCCATCTATACATCCATCTATCTATCCATCCATCCATCCATCCATCAGTCAGTCTGTCATTCTGTCTATCTATCTACCAATCTGCTTGTATATCTGTTCATATGTCTGCCTATTCATCCATCCATCCACCCATCCACCTGTCTGTCTGATTAACCTTTCAGATCGAATGTCTTAACCGTTAATCTACCACCTGTAATAATACGTATCCGGATCGCTCATTCGGGACCAAATCAGGAATCTGAAAGGAATGTTGTGTTTCTACACGACGCAGAGACATGAGAAATCTTCTCCGTGTCCTGAACCACCAGGGCGGCCATATTGTCCCGCGCTAGATCGCCTAGTTACACCGAAACACTGCTGTGGGGTGAGGAGAAGGTCAGGCAGCCATCTGCGCCTCAGAACTGGGAAAAACATGAAAGGATGAAGTCACACACACACACACACACACACACACACACACACACACACACACACACACACACACACACACACACAGAGAGAGAGAGAGCGCCCACCTGGGAGGCCACATCTGCCCCGGGTTCTGAACACTGATACCAAACACTCCCTTGCTTCCCATACACGCTGGAGTAGGAGGTGGACAGACCACGATCCCACCGCCAGCCCACTCTCTGCTGCAGACCTGGGTTGCTGAGTGTGTGTGTGTGTGTGTGTGTGTGTGTGTGTGTGTGTGTGTGTGTGTGTGTGTGTGTGTGTGTGTGTGGGTGGGTGGAAACGTGATCATGCCGTCGCCTCTGAGAAAAACAACAAGACCTCAGAAATACATCTGTCTCTGGATAACCTAGCACTTTTCCCACACACACACACACACACACACACACACACACACACACACACACACACACACACACACACACAGTACTTCACTTATATCCTTTAAAAATGGATATTCTGCCAATGAGATAAACAAAATTGACTTGAAACTAGCATTAATATCTAATCGATAATAAATTCTACAAGATCCTATAACCAAAACAAAAAAGCCCAGTTTCAAGCCTCAAACTGTTATCCACTAGGGGGCAGCTTGGTGGTGGGATTTGAACATATGAGCTCCCACCTCCGACCCACCTCCCTAACCGACTCTCTACTCCGGGAATTCTCCCGAACCGACTCTCTACTCCGGGAATTCTCCCAAACCGAGTCTCTACTCCGGGAATTCTCACGAACCGACTCTCTACTCCGGAGTTCTCCCGCACCGACTCTCTACTCCGGAGTTCTCCCAAACCGACTCTCTACTCCGGAGTTCTCCCGCACCGACTCTCTACTCCGGAGTTCTCACGAACCGACTCTCTACTGGAGCTCTCCCGAATCGACTCTCTACTCCGGAATTCTCCCGAACCGACTCTCTACTCCGGAATTCTCACGAACCGACTCTCTACTCCGGGAATTCTCCCTAACCGACTCTCTACTCCGGGAATTCTCCCTACGACTCTCTACCGACTCACGAACCGACTCTACTCCAGAGTTCTCCCGCACCGACTCTCTACTCCGGAGTTCTCCCAAACCGACTCTCTACTCCGGAGTTCTCACCGAACCGACTCTCTACTCCGGAGTTCTCCCAAACCGACTCTCTACTCCGGAGTTCTCCCAAACCGAGTCTCTACTCCGGGAATTCTCACGAACCGACTCTCTACTCCGGAGTTCTCCCAAACCGAGTCTCTACTCCGGGAATTCCCACGAACCGACTCTCTACCGACTCTCTACTCCGGAGTTCTCACGAACCGACTCTCTACAATGTCTCTACTCCGGAATTCTCCCGAATTCTCACGAACCGACTCTCTACTCCGGGAATTCTCCCGAACCGACTCTCTACTCCGGAGTTCTCCCAAACCGACTCTACACCGAAATTCTCAAGAACCGACTCTCTACTCCGGGAATTCTCCCGAACCGACTCTCTACTCCGGAATTCTCCGTTCTCACCGAACCGACTCTCTACTCCGGAGTTCTCACGAACCGACTCTCTACTCCGGAGTTCTCCCGCACCGACTCTCTACTCCGGGAATTCTCCCAAACCGAGTCTCTACTCCGGGAATTCTCACGAACCGACTCTCTAAACCAAAATTCTCAAAAACCGACTCTCTACTCCGGGAATTCTCACGAACCGACTCTCTACTCCGGAACCAAAATTCTCACGAACCGACTCTCTACTCCGGGAGTTCTCACGAACCGACTCTCTACAATCCGGGAGCTTCTCCCGAAATCCGACTCTCTACTCCGGAATTCTCACGAACCGACTCTCTACTCCGGGAATTCTCCCAAACCGACTCTCTACTCCAATCCTCACTATCCGCTCTCTACTCCGGGAATTCTCAAACCGTTCTCACGAACCGACTCTCTACTCCGGAGTTCTCACGAACCGACTCTCTACAATGGAGTTCTCCCAAACCGACTCTCTACACCGAAATTCTCAAAAACCGACTCTCTACTCCGGGAATTCTCCCGAACCGACTCTCTACAATGGAGCTCTCCCGAATCGACTCTCTACTCCGGAATTCTCCCGAACCGACTCTCTACTCCGGGAATTCTCCCGAACCGACTCTCTACTCCGGGAATTCTCCCGAACTGACTCTCTACTCCGGAGTTCTCCCAAACCGACTCTACACCGAAATTCTCAAAAACCGACTCTCTACTCCGGAGTTCTCCCGCACCGACTCTCTACTCCGGGAATTCTCCCAAACCGAGTCTCTACTCCGGGAATTCTCACGAACCGACTCTCTACTCCGGGAATTCTCCCGAACCAACTCTCTACCCCGGAGTTCTCACGAACCGACTCTCTACTCCGGAGTTCTCACGAACCGACTCTCTACTCCGGAGTTCTCTCTCGACTTCTCCCGAATTCTCCCGAACCCCGGGAATTCTCCCGAACCGACTCTCTAAACCAAAATTCTCAAAAACCGACTCTCTACTCCGGGAATTCTCACGAACCGACTCTCTACAATCCGGAGAACTTCTCAATGGAGCCGAAATCCGACTCTCTACTCCGGAATTCTCACGAACCGACTCTCTTACTCCGGAATTCTCAAGAACCGACTCTTTACTCCGGAATTCTCACGAACCGACTCTCTACTCCGGAATTCTCACGAACCGACTCTCTACTCCGGAATTCTCACGAACCGACTTCTCAATGGAGCCTCCCGAACCGACTCTCTACTCCGGAATTCTTCACCGAACCGACTCTCTACTCCGGAATTTTCACGAACCGACTCTCTACTCCGGAATTTTCACGAACCGACTCTCTACTCCCAAACCTAATCCTGACCCTAACCCTTCCTTCATTATCATTTTCAGCCTTCCCTGGTTCTCCCCATTCTTCCTTCTTTCCTTTATTTCCATTCCTGTTTTCTGTCCTTCCTTCCATCCATCCAGTTTTTCCCTTCTTCCCATCCTACCTTTCTTCAATTCCCTCCTCTCCTTTCTTCCACTCCTTGACTATCTTCATTTCCTTTCTTACCTTGTTCGCCCTTCATTTCTTCCATTCCTTGCCTCCTTCTTCTCTTCGCTTCCTTCCCATCCTTTCTTCACTTGTTTCCATTCCTTGCCTACTTCCTTTTTATCCCTTATTTCTGTCCTTATTTTTCCTTCCTATCCTTCCTTCCATTCCTTCTTTTCTTTCCTTTTTTTCTTTTTTCCACCCTTTCCTACCATTCTTGTCTCATTTCCTTCCTTTCTTCCTGCGTTTTCTTTTCTTCCCTTCATTTATTTGTCTGGTGCGAAAAGGGAGGGACGAGGGTTTGGAGCCTTAACACACACACACACACACACACACACACACCACACACACACACACACACACATATATATGTATACTATATGTATATATATGTATACTATATATATATATATATATATATATGGGGACCAAGTGATAAATTTGTGGCAGGGGACACGTATGATGAATTGTCGGAGTTGGTGTGTGTGTGTGTGTGTGTGTGTGTGTGTGTGTGTGTGTGTGTGTTTAGGATCCAAACCCTCGTCCCTCCCTTTTCACACCAGACACACGCTCTCTTACGACAGCTGTAAATAGAACAGGAGTCGATAGATGTGATTAAAACATCCAGTACTGAGGTCTGCTGAGCTCACGCAGATCAGATGGGGGTGGGTGGGGTGACGAGGTCAGCCAAATGTCAATGTGTGTGTGTGTGTGTGTGTGTGTGTGTGTGTGTATTTGTGTGTGTTTGGGGTAAAAAATGAGATAAAAGGGCCTTGTCTTTCTGGGATGACAAAAGCAAGCAAAAGAAAGACAGACAGAGAGAGTGTGATATTGGGAGAGTGAGAAAGAATGAAAGAGAAAGAGAGAGAGAGAGAGAGAGAGAGAGAGAGAGTGGTAGAAAGGCATGCAGCTGAACCAGTGGCCCTGCAGTGGGTCGATTCATGACAGGAAGTGGAGCGCTGTAGTGCTTGCTCTGCAGTTACTGTTCTTCCGTATCACTTTCTCTTATGCGGACTGCTGAGGACTGCAGAGCCAACACACAAAACCAGCAATAAACACACACACACACACACACACACACACACACACACACACACACACACACACACAATACACTTAAAGCCATCAAAAACCTTAAAGTCAATAGAAAGCAGCTCAACACAACGATGTCTTCTCACAATTTGTTCCCTCCGTATTGAAATTGTCCAGAATGATCGCAATCATCCGGCGGATTCAGCAGCGACGCAGATGTTCTGCCTCACCGGCAATTTATTCCTCAAGTCACAGCAAGTTTATTCTCCTTACACAACAAACATCTTTTAAATACATAATGCATGGAGAAAAAAAACAACAACAACCCGTATTGTATTCACGATAACCGATGATGGAACGGAGAAAGTGTAATAGAAGGCGACCGTTATGTTGCATTAATTGTTTAATTGATTAATTGCCAATTAACTGTTGAAACAATTCCATAACCGATAATTCTCACCAGGGGCACGGGTGGTTTAGTGGTTAGCACGTTCGCCTCACACCGCCAGGGTCCGGGTTCGATTCCCGTCTCGGGAATGTGTGTGTGCATGTTCTCCCCGTGTCTCAGGGGGTTTTTCTCCGGGTTCGCCGGTTTCCTCCCCCGGTCCAAAAACATGCACGATAGGTCGTGATTGGCACCGACCTTGGAAAATTGTCCCTAGTGTATGAATGTGTGTGTGTGTGTGTGTGTGTCCTGCGATGGGTTGGCATTCCATCCAGGGTGTATCCTGCCTTAATGCCCATAGACGCCTGAGATAGGCACAGACTCTCCCGTGACCCGAGGGAAGATCGGATATAGCGGTAGAAGATGAATGAATGAATGAATGAAAGAATAATTCTCACCGTTTGTTAGTTTGTTTGTGGCGAAACTAAAGCCTTCAATACAGTACACCTTTATTCGTGACGTCCTTTATTTACTCGGATATAATACAAATAAATAAACTGAGGCCAAAAATCGCCATAATGCAACATCCGGCAATTAAAAGCGTCCGTGTGGAAACAAAGTGAAAGTTTGGTGTCCTGATGATTTACATCATTTTAAACACAGTCATGACCTATGTTGAGTTTCACAATTAATAATAATCACACATCATGGCTGTCTAACTTAACACGTTAACGCTAATTGACTTTAACGCGCTAATGTTATTAACGCGTTATAACGCAGAGTGCATTACTATATGAGTGATCTGCTCCTTCACTCTGCGTCGTGTTGTGCGAATGAACGAAAACCGAACAACAAAATAAATAAATAAATAAAGGTTCAGTGCATCCACTCACGCTTCCTAAATTTCCCCCAATTACACCTACTATCTGCGCATTCACAACAGGTACGATCTCCTCACTATATTAGCGTATATTACCGTATGGAACCTTACGCAAGCGCATCGCATTCCCAAATCCGTATTATACTGCAATAAAGCGCATTTTTACTGAACGCGGGAATAAAGCGCTTCCGTATAACCTAAACACCGTATCACCAGTTTATATGGAAAAAGCAACCGGAACACAATTCTTAAAGGAGCCACGTCCCATATTTTACACTTCAAACCAGCACTAAACAAAATAACATTGTAATTAACAAGAAATTAATAATAAAAGAATCATTTCCAGTGTAAAATAAATAATTAAATAAACACTAATTTTATATAAAGGGATTTTAAGGGACTTTAAGATTTATTAAATATTTACTGTATTAGAAATATGAAAAGTATTCATTTATTTTTGAAAATGTGTGATTAATCACAACTATATATATTCATTCATTCATTCATCTTCTAGCGCTTTATCCGATCTTCCCTCGGGTCACGGGGAGTCTGTGTCTATCTCAGGCGTCTATGGGCATTAAGGCAGGATACACCCTGGATGGAATGCCAAACCATCGCTGGTCTCACACACACATTCACACACACATTCATACACTAGGGACAATTTTCCAAGGTGCCAATCAACCTACCGTGCATGTTTTTGGACCGGGGGAGGAAACCGGAGAACCCGGAGAAAAAAAAAAAAAAACCCCTGAGGCACGGGGCCTGGGGAGAAGGGAGCAAACATGCACAAACTCCACACACACATGGTCCGAGACGGGAAACGAACCCGGACCCTGGAGGTGCGAGGCGAACGTGCTAACCACTAAGCCACCGTGCCCCTTAACTATATATATATATATATATATATATATATATATATATGTGTGCGCATTCACTTGCTATTTACTTTCCCACACCACTAACAGGTGTAACGATGAAGAGATAATCAGTGTTATTCACTTTGCCTTCACTTCACTCGTTCAAAAGTAAACGTCCAAATAAACACAAATAAAATAATAAACATAGTGAAGCAGGAATAAATTAGGAAAAAGCTACAAATGTGAAAAACAAACAAACTGAAAAGGAAGACAAATGAGTCATTAAAGAGGAAGAACAGGAGAAGGGGAAAAGAATTCAAAAAGCAACATCGAGGGACAAATAGAGGGAAGGAGAGGAGAAATGAAAAAGCCAAAAACAAGACAAGTAAACAGAAAGGAAGGAAAGAAGACGTCGAGTTATTTCTTCACCATCCACACGTCTCTGTTTTCGAAATCCGCCAAGACACACAATGTGCAAAATAAATAAATAAATAATAAAAAAACGGTTCAGGGCCCGGAGCCGAGCAGGGGGTCAGGACCGACGCAGGGCCGAGATTCCCGACCCAGAGCCCAGTGCATGGAGAAAACAAGCAGGCAGTGAGGTCCACCCACACCCCGGAGAGACACGTATCGGCTTCACAAGGACCGACGCCTGGAAAATCTCTGGCTTGCCAGAAGAAAAGTGATGCAAAAACGCCGAGGTCAGAATCTTCTCAGCTGAGAAATGTGCATATCAGAAAGATTTCTTCCTGGGATTAAATGCACTTTATGGACAAATAAAGGGGTTTCTGGGGTTCGAGCTCCATTATCGCCAAGGGGTCCCTTAACCCTCTGTGCTCCAGGGGGCGCCGTATCATGGCTGAACCTGCGTTCTGGCCCCAAACAAATAATACCGTCACATGTAATAATAAAGGCACTTTTCCTCAAACGTTCCCCCCGAGGCACACGATCGTCCTTGGATGCTGAGGAATAAAGATCTCCTTCCACAGAGCTCCAACCCTGTTGAAGATGACTTGATGCGAAACCCTGACTGCAAAGCCAGGCTTAAAACATTCCGGTGTGGAATGTGCAAAAAGTCCCGATCAGTAGATTCCGAACGGTTCCCGAATCCGAAGAAATTCCGCATTCTGACTGCAGCTTGGGGGGGGGGGGGGGGGGGGGGGGGGGGGGGGGGGGGGGGAGAACAACCGCTAGTTTGGCTTTCATTAATGTTTAATACACTGGAAGTGGACGGTGAATGCCAGCTCGGGGAAATCAGCATTACTAGTGATGGGGAGGAGGAGGAGGGAAAAAAAAACAAAAAACAACAACAACAACAACAAAAACACACAAACCGTATTATCCCTGAAACGATCGAATCAGTTGGAAGCATGTATTGATTGTAAAACGTCCCTTAATAGAAACTAATAGGACGTCTCATGTCTTAAAAAAATAAAACAGGATTTTACCCGTCGATCAGAGTCGGATATGTGGAGCGGATTTCGACGTGAAGGAAATACCAAAAAAAAAAAAACAGGTACGTAAAAATGGGCTGAGCTTACCCAGGAGTCTTACAGAATGACGTATTTGGAAGTATAAAGTCGTTCACTGATAATATTCAATACATAATTTATCAAAACGGAGAAATCTCCAGTAGAGTAGTAAATATTGGATTTTAATCTCGCGGATTAATTTGCAAAATTAATTAATTAACAACCAATTAATTAATCAATCGACTAATAACACACATTACACTCCTTGTACTTCACCCTCATGAAAATTTGCTCTTTCATTCATTCATTCATTCATGTTCTATCGCTTTAATATATCCGATCTTCTTCCCTCGGGTCACGGGGAGCCTGTGTCTATCTCAGGCGTCTATGGGCATTAAGGCAGGATACACCCTGGATGGAATGCCAACCCATCGCAGGGCACACACACACACACACACACACACACACACACACACACACACACACACACTCACTTTGCTCAATGAAATACATTTATTAATGAATAAATGGAACATAATGCTATAATTAATGCATTATAAACTATAAATTAAATATAGCACTATAGCACTCTCCGTGCAGCGTGCACTCGTACAGGTACAAACAAACAGCGTGCAGTTGCAGTGATTCGCCTCTAGAGGTGGGCAAATTCCATACACACACACACACACACACACACACACACACCCCACATACACACACACACAATATATAATCTTATTTTTAAATGATTCACTTCTGCGTGGAGGTTACGGTGTATCCTACATGTCGACGCCTGACGCCTCTCCAAAAAAAGTAACTACGGGTCACGTCGATACAGAGGAGGAGGTCTGTGATTGGTCGTCTTGGCGGTGTATTTCTAGTGTGGCGTTTTACGTATTCCGGTGTATTCCTCCGTACCGCCATTTTTAAAGTGAAGAAACTAAGCATGGACATGGAGCAAGCAGCTGAAAGCCAGCTAATCCCCATCATTGCAGGAAGTCACCATTGTCGCTACAGCAGAAACCCAAAACCCAAACAGTGCACCACCGCCAACTAGTGTTTGGGAATAGTCACTGCAGAGCGACGCAGAAGTATAAACGCTCACGACGGCGTCGGCTACAGAACGTTCACTCCACGCAGAAGTATAAACCAGCCTTCGTTCATCTGCTACCGCTTCATCCGATCTTCCCTCGGGTCACGGGGAGTCTGTGTCTATCTCAGGCGTCTATGGGCATTAAGGCAGGATACACCCTGGATGGAATGCCAACCCATCACACACACACACACACACATTCACACTCACATTCATACACTAGGGACAATTTTCCCAGGTGCCAATCAACCTACCGTGCATGTTTTTGGACCGGGGGAGGAAACCGGAGAAAAACCCCCTGAGGCACGGGGAGAACATGCACAAACCCCACACACACATGGCCGAGACGGGAATCAAACCCGGATCCTGGCGGTGTGAGGCGAACGTGATTACAACTAAACCACCATAGTGCCCGCACTAAACCAGCCTTATTTACAGGTATTTTTTAAAATAGTTTTTGGTAGAATATTTTTGTTATTCAGCACTTTAACAGTTTGTCCTGTTTCGTTTCGTTTGCTTGTTTACTTGAGTGCAATGAATTTTCATTGAAAAAATGCGAATTGTGCGACAGAATCGTGATCTCAATTGGGAAAAATCACGATTTACGTTTTAGTAAAGGATCGTGCGGTGCTTGTAATTTACAGCAGCCTGGAAAAACGAAAGCTCTAGATATTGACAATTGGCGTTGATGAATAAAAAACAAAAACAAACAAACGGAAAAAAATCGGTCGATAAAACGGTCGACCCCAGATTACCACAGTACTGCATAAACAATATGTATATGGCACTCTGCACTGATACCAGGGTTGCCACTTTAAGCCAAATTAAAACAATTAAAAAGCTGCTTTTTATGACCAATAACAAAAACAGACCATATTTATAATCCATCCATTTTGCAAATTAGCCTACGATATGAAAAAATAATGATTAATTACACAAATCGATGAGTTTAAATCAAAAATACAATTAAATTAACAGCAATTTAATTAAATAAACGTAAAAAAAAGTTTTGTTTACTTTTAATAGCCAGTCTTTTTGTAGCCGAAGCTCTTCAAATGTACATTCCTGGTGCTGCTTTCGACTTTAGTGATTGCCAATTGACAAACAAGAAAGGAATAAAATCCGGCTGAATAGTCACGAAAACAATGGGCAGGAAAAAAAAAGCGATAGAAAAATACGCTATAAACAAATTCTCACTGAAAGCGACAAACAACAGATGCAATATCCCGTCCTCTCAATCCCAGGCCGCTAGTTTTTTTTTTCTCCCCAAACAACCAAAGAATACCACAACTGCCAATCATTTGACTGCTATTCCAAAAAAACAAACAAATAAATAAATAAATAAATAAAAACGAGATGGGGAATATTGAGACAGAGCGATATGGGTAATGAAAAAGGAACGCAGCTATTTTTCTGCCGAGCGGCGACAAGGAAGCAAACAGCGTGTTATTTTTGCTGATCCTAACCCCGTTTGGGAAAAGCAGGACAAATACGCTCTTACAGGAGCATTATTATTATTATTATTATTATTATTCTGCTTACATCTCCGTCTTTTCCTTCTCTCCCATGCAGACGAATGATAAACCCAGTAAGGGGGGGGGGGGGGTTCGGACACCTTGACTTTTCCAACCGTATGTCTTTCGTCTGCGAACCTGGAAACCCAAACCTACTCCATCATAATAATATACCACAGCTTCTCTGCTCCATCGATACCTGAATTCACCAACGTCCTTGGATGTTAGCAAGCAAGGAATCGGGATAAACCTATAGCGCACAGCGCCAAGGATTCATGGAAAGCATGGGTAGACCTACCTGTTTATGTGGTCCTCTCAGAATGTGAGCTCGGGCTCCCTCACACGCCGTCCTCATGGCCTCTAGAGACGGCGTCCCCAACAGATCAGTGATCAAATCCAACTGAAAAACAAGAGGGAGAGAGAGCGAGCTTGAATGATACAAAATTTGAAGCAAATCATTCAGGTGGTTTATGAGGACCATATGAAGGTGTTTCTGAGGACTGCATGGAGGTGGTTTATGAGGACCGCACGAAGGTGGTTTATGAGGACCGCACGAAGGTGGTTTCTGAGGACCGCACGAAGGTGGTTTCTGAGGACCGCACCAAGGTGGTTTCTGAGGACCGCACCAAGGTGGTTTCTGAGGACCGCATGAACCAAATGAAGGTAATTTCTGACGACCACATGAAGGTCTGTGTATTTACAAACACATATCTCTGTTGGTGCACTTCAGTTCACGCTGCAACAACCTCCGACGCAAATTTGGACTCAAAGTTGTTTTTTGCAACAGGTGAAAATTATTAGTGCCAAGTCATACAGAGAGGAATCGAAATGTCATTTCTCTTCTCTCTTATAGTGGCATATAAGTTCAGATAAGACAAGAAAACTCCTATCTACTGTAGCTAGTGGTCAGGATTTAAACCGAAAATTAAACAACTACCACGAATCCTGTATGATTTATATATTTATATACATTTCTGAGAAACAGTAACACATTTGCTGACAAATATGCCAGGACCTCCCGGGCTTGCGGTGGGAGCTTACGGTTTCTGGGTTTGGGATGCGCAATAACGGATCCACCAGAAAATCTGGCTCTCCACCCAGGACCCACCCCACTCAAGGTCTTCTGTAAGAAGCTCGTCCCACGTTTCATTGGTCCATTACCCATCACCAAAGTTGTGGCCTTCAACTTTGCAGAACCCTTAGAATCCACCCCACCATCCATGTCTCAAGGGTCCGGGAGGTCAGAGCCTGCACAATCGTGCTCGCCTCCAGGTCTCTTCCGCCCGCCCCGGGTCGTCGACGGTGGCCCTGCCTATACGGTGCACCGAGGCGGACCGTAATACGCAATCTTGGCTAAATCAATTAGTATGAGAGGTATTAGACAGAGAGATGATGGTGATATGCTGCGTGAGCATATTCCAGGCTGGGTGAACGGCCAGCTGTACACACTCATCTACAATAAAGGCAAATAGACACTCGCGCATACACACACATACACACACACACACGCTGAACAACAGCTGGAGCGGAGATATTAATAGGTCGTCTTTTCTTCCGCAGCCAATCGATAGAAGAAAGAGCATTCAGGAACTGCTGCTTCTCGTGACCAATCAGAATCCCTCAGCTGATATACTGTACACTCAGAACAATTCGACAGAGAAGAAGCTTCACAGAACGAACAAATTCACTTATTTAAATGTATGTGTAATTATTAGTGCTGTCAAAGTTAACGCGCTAATGCAAATTGACTTTAACGTCACTATATTAGTGTATAACCTTACGCAAGCGCATCGCATTCCCAAATCCGTATTACGCAATAAAGCGCATTTTTACTAAAGCGCTTCCGTATAACCTAAACACCGTATCACCAGTTTATATGGAAAAGCAACCGGAACACAATTCTTAAAGGAGCCACGTCCCATATTTTACACTTCAAACCACCACTATACAAATAACAAGAAATTCATATTAAAAAGAATCATTTCCAGAGTAAAATAAATATTAAATAATCAATCATTTTATTAAAAGGAGAGATATTTGCATATAAGCACCCATATTTGTTTGTATACATGTGGATCGTTCTACTATGCTGATAAATAGAACTACTATGAGAAATTTCACATTGTAAAATCTAGGCGTCCCATTACTTTTGCTCATAGTTCATCTCTTCTAAATGTAGGTGGTTTATGAGGACCGCATGAAGGTGGTTTATGAGGACCGTATGAAGGTGGTTTCTGAGGACCGCATGAAGGTGGTTTATGAGGACCGTATGAAGGTGGTTTATGAGGACCGTATGAAGGTGGTTTCTGAGGACCGTATGAAGGTGGTTTATGAGGACCGTATGAAGGTGTTTTCTGAGGACCACATGAAGGTGGTTTCTGAAGCTTGTATGAAGGTCCATCTATTCACAAACACACATCACTTTTGTTGCACTTCAGTTCACACTGCAACAACTTCCGACGCAAATTTGGACCCAAAGTTGTTTTTGAAAAAGGTGAAAATTATTAATGCCAATGGAATAAAACTGACTTTTCTTTTCTGAATGCAATGCATTTCTAGTTCCAGTTGCCTATTACCAGTTTATATAGAAACGCAATTGGAACAGAATTCTTAAAGGAGCCACGTCCCATATTTTACAAATAAAACAATCAGTGAAATAAATATTAAATAATCAATCATTTTATTAAAGGGAGAGATATTTGCATATAAGTGTCCATATTTGTTTGTACACATGTGGATCATTCTACTATGCAGATAAATAGGACTACTATGAGAATTTTTACATTATGGGAAAACAGATTAATTCTCCTGGAATCTCCCAGACTGGAGCAGAACCACATACGGCTGTAAAATCTAGGCGTCCCATTACTTTTACTCATAGTTCATCTCTTCTAAATGAAGGTGGTTTATGAGGACCGTATGAAGATGGTTTCTGAGGACCGCATGAAGGTGATTTATGAGGACCACATGAAGGTGGTTTCTGAGGACCGCATGAAGGTGGTTTCTGAGGACCGCATGAAGGTGGTTTATGAGGACCGTATGAAGGTGGTTTCTGAGGACCGCATGAAGGTGGTTTCTGAGGACCGTATGAAGGTGGTTTATGAGGACTGTATCCATCTATTCCCAAACACACATCACTGTTGGTGCACTTCAGTTGACACTGTTTTTTGAAACAGGTGAAAATTATTAATGCCAACGGAATAAAACGGATATTTCTTTTGTGAATGCAATACGCTTCCGTATAACGCATCAACAGTTTATATGGAAAACAACCCGGAACAGAATTCTTAAAGGAGCCACGTCCCATATTTTACACTTAAAACCACCATTGAACAAGTAACATTGAAATTAAGATTAAAATAATCATTTCCAGAGTAAAATAAATAGTAAATAATCATTTTATCATCTCCCAGACTGGAGAAGAAACACATACGGCTGTAAAATCGAGGCGTCCCATTACTTTTGCTCATAGTTCATCTCTTGTAAATGAGCCAGTGATGCGTCACAAATCGCTTTTTCCGAAACGAACAAACGCCGACGAACTGCGTCTGAACGAATTACACAGTCTGATTGTGAAACCTGACGTCTCGAACCTGCCACAAAAGCGAACGCTTCATTTAATACTCTAAATATACATCAGATACAAGGTGTGTGTGTGTGTGTGTGTGTGTGTGAGAGAGAGAGAATAATGTCGCTGGCACTTCTCCTGCATCAGTCATGCATCATGTATCGACGCCGCCTCAAGCTGCATCACACAAGGAGTGAACAAGTCCCCTGTAGAGAAAACGCATCATGTTTTATTCCTTCTGAGTCCGTCGGTCAAAGATGGAAAGAGACGCAACCTTTCAATAACACCACCTGACCTGAAAAAAAAAATGAAATGGGGTGCCAAGAAATACGAGTTCACCCTTCCTGCGAGACATCGGGAGGAGAATCCCTTAATAATCCATGTTTCTCTCGGTCCCTTCTCTGTTCAGTCCTGATCCTCATCATCTTTCCAGACCTGCATCCTCGCTGGAGCTTCTCGCTGCTCCTCAAGATGTTCTTGAGAACCTGGATATACATATATGGGTGTGTTTAAGGCACTGATCGGAAGGTCGGGGGTTCGAGACCCGGTATCTCCAAGCGCCTACTCTTGGGTCCTTGAGCAAGGCCCTTGACCCTATGTACACCAGGGGGCGTTGACCACATCATCTTCTTCTTCATCAAATTCTACAGCAGGAGATCTCCTTCGGGGGCACGGTGGCTTAGTGGTTAGCACGTTCGCCTCACACCGCCAGGGTCCAGGTTCGATTCCCGTCTCGGCCATGTTTGCATGTTCTCCCCGTGCCTCAGGGGGTTTTTCCTCCACGTTCTCCGGCTTCCTCCCCGGTCCAAAAACATGCACGGTAGGTTGATTGGCACCTTGGAAAATTGTCCCTAGTGTATGAATGTGTGTGTGTGTGTGTGTGTGTGTGAATGTGTGTGTGTGGGGTTGGCATTCCATCCAGGGTGTATCCTGCTTTAATGCCCATAGACGTCTGAGATAGACACAGTCTCCCCGTGACCCGAGGGAAGATCGGATAAAGCGCTAGAAGATGATGAATGAATGAATGAATGAATGAATGAATGAGGTCTCCTTCCACCCCGACTCATGGAAACATCTCTTCATGGTCCTGGACCGGGCCATCGTCATGCTGGACCACCTTTTTGGTCAGTAAATTTCCACGATCCGAAAACTTCCGCCGTAAAGTTTACGCTTCAGTGGGAAAAATAAACAAACAAACAAACAAATAAATAAATAATAAAGTGTCCAAATACTTTTGACCATGTCACGTAAATAAACGCAGTGCTCATAAATTAGAGCTCAGCTGCAACTAGAGATATTCACAGTGTATAGATTAGTGTGTGTGTGTGTGTGTGTGTGTGTGTGTGTGTGTGTGTGTGTTTCTCTTTTACTCCCAGCTATTGTTCTAAATGAGCATCCTTTAGCCGCTTTAACAAGAAAAAACAAAAACAAAAACACACACAAAACCTTTATTCCATTAGGCAGACCGTAAAGTCTGAAGGATTGCGCTGCAACTTTAGCGCTTGTTCAGCAGCGATTCAGGCCTCGGCCCCATAAATCACGCGTCACGGCCGTTAGGAAGACGCAGCCTTGAGCTCGGCCCTGCTGCGTTCCGACTCTCGGCCTGTTCATTTCTCACCGTTTGCTCGTGACGCGTCAAAACGCACAACAAGGGTTTCATTTTAGCGTTTCCGTTTCAAAAAACAAAAACAAAAACACACAAAAGTGGCATTTATTTCCAGTTGTGTGTGTCGTGACACGTCGCGTGCGATTTATCAGTATCGCCACGCTGGAGCAGCTGGACAGTAAATTTCCGCGATACGAAAACTGTAAACAAATAAATAAAAGTGTCCAAATATTTTTGACCATGTCACGTATATAAATGCAGTGCTCATAAATTAGAGCTCAGCTGCAACTAGAGATATTACACAGTGTATAGATTAGTGTGTGTGTGTGTGTGTGTGTGTGTGTGTGTGTTTCTTTCCCTACCAGCTATTGTTCTAAACGAGCATCCTATAAACAAAAACAAAAACACACAAAAGTGGCATTTTTTCCAGTCGTGTGTGTCGTGACAAGTCGCGTGCGATTTATCAGTATCGCCACGCTGGAGCAGCTGGACAGTAAATTTCCGCGATCGGAAAACTATAAACAAATAAATAACAATAAATAAATAAATAAATAAATAAATACATACATACATAAAGGTGTCCAAAT
>JACRUU010000026.1:16469322-16491822 GCA_030449085.1 Kryptopterus vitreolus
GAAAAGAAAAAGAAAGAAAAAGAATGAAAATAACCAAAAAGAAAGAGAAAGAAAGAAAGAAAAACAATGAAGGAATCTATAAAGAAAGAAAGAAAACATCTAGAAAGAAATCAAGAAAGAAAGAAATGTATCTAGAGAGAAAAAAAGAAAGAAAAGCAATGAATAAATATTTAAAGAAAGAAAGAACAATTAAAACATCTAGAAAGAAAAAGAAAAGAAAAAAAAACTGCAGAAAAAGCCACTGAAAGAAATGTAGAAAGAAGAATAATAAATATAGAAAGAAAAAAAAAGAAATGCAGAAAGAAAAAATGTAGAAAGAAAGAATAAAAAAAAGGAAAAAGTATAAAAAAAATAACCAAAACGAAAAAGAAAGGAAGGAAGAAAGAAGGAATAAAGAAAAAAAAGAATGAAAATAACCGAAAAGAATGAAAGAAAATAACCAGAAAGAAAGAAAAAGTTAAAGTAAAACTGAAAGAAAGAAAGAAAAAGAAAAAAGAATGAAAATAACCAGAAAGAAAGAAAGAAAGAAAGAAAGGGAAACCCACTTTTACAGTCTTTAGCATTTTACCTGGACAGATGAGGTGTGTGTGTGTGTGTGTGTGTGTGTGTGTGTGTGTGTGTGTGTGTGTTACCTCGAAGGATCTGGTAGAGAAAGACTTTGACGTGGTCCGAGCTGAGGGGTTGCGGAGACACGATGATCTTATGGAGGTCGCTCTGCATCAGTTCCGTCACCACGTAGCTATAACAGGAGCTTAATTAAGGAGGAACACTGCGATATAAATAACATCAGGAAGCGCGCACACACACACACACACACACACACACACACACACACACACACACACACACACACACACACACACACACACACACACACACACACAGAGTCAGGACTGTGAGGGACGAGTGTGGTTCACACACAGCCCTAAAGGGAGTGGATGGAGGTAGACGATGGAGCAGAAGCTCATTTCCTGCCCCATGCTGAGTTAATGGACGGCGTGGCGGCTCGGCCCGTCGGCTCGGCCCGTCGGCTCGGCCCGTCGGCTCGGCCCGTCTCGCTCCGAAACGCAGGAAGAGCGGCGATAAAACACACACTGAAAGCTCTTTGGGGAACAAAAACGTCGCAAAGATCATAAAGCAGCCCATAAAAAAGCGTCTGAAGCAACTGGAACATTTTCACACAACGCAGAGAGTCGGGAATCGGACAAACGTTTGTCAGTAAACACACACACACACACACACACACACACACACACACACACACACACACACACACAGCGGTACATTTACGACTGTAATCACACTTACACATATCACACTTTTTCAATATAATATTCATATTGTATCGTGGCAACATTGCAATTACCTGACAACAACAACAACAACAACAATAATAATAAAAATATATTATTTTGAAATGATATACACTATATAAGAATATACACACACTCCATACACGCAACATACCACCCAAAACACACATTATACTCACCCTATACCTACTCTACACACACCCTATACATACACTATATACACACCCCATACACACCCTATACCTACTCTATACACACACGCTATATCTACTCTATACTCACCCTATACCTTCTCTATACACACCCAAAACATACCCTATACATACGCTATACACAGCACATACCACCCAAAACACACCCTATACACACCCTATACACACCACTTACCACCCAAAACACACCCTATACACCTACTCTACCCTACACACACCGATATCTACTCTATACTCACCCTATACACTCACACCCACGCTAATCTACATACCTCACCCTATACCTACTCTAGACACACCCTATATCTACTCTATACACACCTTATACACACCCTATATCTACTCTATACTCACCCTATACCTACTCTATACACACACCCTATATCTACTCTATACTCACCCTATACCTTCTCTATACACACCCAAAACATACCCTATACATACGCTATACACAGCACATACCACCCAAAACACACCCTATACACACCACTTACCACCCAAAACACACCCTATACCTACTCTATACACACCCTATAAACAACCCCATACACACTATATACACACCACATACCACCCAAAACACACCCTATACACAGCCCATACCTACTCTATACACACCCTATATCTACTCTATACACACCTTATACACACCCTATATCTACTCTATACTCACCCTATACCTACTCTACACACACACGCTATATCTACTCTATACTCACCCTATACCTACTCTACACACACACGCTATATCTACTCTATACTCACCCTATACCTACTCTATACACACACGCTATATCTACTCTATACTCACCCTATACCTTCTCTATACACACCCAAAACATACCCTATACATACGCTATACACACCACTTACCACCCAAAACACACCCTATACCTACTCTATACACACCCTATAAACAACCCCATACACACCCAATACATACTATATACACACCACATACCACCCAAAACACACCCTATACACAGCCCATACCTACTCTATACACAGCCTATATCTACTCTATACACACCCTATATGTACTCTATACTCACCCTATACCTTCTCTATACACACCCAAAACACACCCTATACATACGCTATACACAGCAAATACCACCCAAAACACACCACATACCTACTCTATACACACCCTATACACACCACTTACCACCCAAAACACACCCTATACCTACTCTATACACACCCTATAAACAACCCCATACACACCCAATACATACTATATACACACCACATACCACCCAAAACACACCCTATACACAGCCCATACCTACTCTATACACACACTATAAACAACCCCATACACAACCAATACATCCTGCATACACACCACTTACCACCCAAAACACATCCTACACCTACTCTATACACACCCTATAAACAACCCCATACACACCCAATACATACTATATACACACCACATAATACCCAAAACACACCCCATGCACACCACAAACCTACTCTATACACACCGTATAAACAACCCCATACACAACCAATACATCCTGTATACACACCACCCAAAACACACCCTATACCTACTCTATACACACCCAATACATACTGTATAGACACCACATACCACCCAAAACACACCCTATACACACCCTATACCTACTCTATACACACCCTATAAACAACCCCATACACACCCAATACATCCTGTATACACACCACATATTACCCAAAACACACCCCATACACACCACATACCTACTCTATACACACCACCACACACACCCTATAAACAATCCATACACACTACCCAAAACACATCCTGTACATACTCAATACACAGCCTATACATACTCTACACCCCTCCAATACCACCCTATACACACACCCTATACACACCCCACACACACCCTAGAAACATAAGTCGGGATTTGATGCTGTGCTTTAAGGCAGTGGTTCCCACAGGAAGGTTTTCCACTGCAGTGTGGACGAGAGGAAACACCGAGAACCTGAACAGTGATTTAACGGTAGATCACGATAGATTCCGTTTTTGAGTCCGTTTCCTCTCAAGGTTACTTCTACCATCTTAGGGAGATTTTCCATGCCATTGTCACACCAGTGTGTGTGAGTGTGTGAGTGTGTGTGTGTGTGTGATATATTTCTGACACTTCACAGTACAGGCTAAAAGCCCCCTGAAGGCTGGGTTATTCTGCCCCTCGTCTCAGGCTTCTGCTGCTTTTAAAAGGTCGAAAAAAAAGCACTTTGGTGGCAGATGAAGGGTGGAGGAGAGGAGGAAGAGAGGAGGAAGAGAGGAGGAAGACAGGAGGAAGAGGAGGAGGAGGAAGAAGGCCAGAGTCACGTTTCTCAACACCATCATCTAAAAGTCACTCAATCAATCAATCAGTCTGAAATCCTCTGGGTTTTCCTGCGTTAGTGGATTTACTGATTACAGTAAACACTCACACAAGTTCCTCTATTCCCGTCTTCCCATCGTTTGGGATTTCGGAAGTTCCGGAATTTTATCCGGAGAAGGAATTTCCCAACATTTAAAGGCTTTAACTGTGTGTACATTCAATACGTTTATATATTTGTACATCGCTATCAACAATGGACATTGTCTTCATGCAACAGCTTTACAGAGATAATGCAATAAGAATGCACGTGTGTGTGTGTGTGTGTGTGTGTGTGTGTGTGTGTGTGTGAGAGAGATAAAGCTTACAGAGATTAGAGTTGAGGCGAGCGCGGTTGCACGTGATAGTGCACGTGATGCTGCACAAGAGACCTTTTGTCACGTATCGAACACAATTAGCCTCATGCAAATGACAGCCAAGCTTGAGTGGCTCACTGAAATGCAAACTAACACATCCTCCAAGGCATGCACTTCACCAGGAGGGAGTTAAAACACACACACACACACACACACACACACACACACACACACACACACACACACACGCACACACACAAAACGGCCTGGAACTTGACGCACTAGAGCAGATCAAAGGCTGCAGCTTCCAGCCTACATTAGTCTCTCTCACACACACACACACACACACACACACACACACACACGTCACCATGCCAACTAATACAAGACTGAATGTGGACCAAGGTGGAGATTCACCTGTGTGCCCATAAGCCCCGCCCCTTCTCCAGAAATGACTGACAAACCAGTTCAGCAGACAATTTCCAACAGTTCCCAAAGAGGCAACAGGACAACATTGGAGAGGACCACACACACACACACACACACACACACACACACACACAGAGCTTGGTTTAATAACAATACATCACTACAACATGATTCTAGCTACAGAAACATGCTGACCAGCTGTTAATTGCCCTATGGGTGTGTATTTGTGTGTGTGTGTGTGTGTGTAAGGGAATCTGCTGCTTCTGTGCTTTCATTA
Organism: Kryptopterus vitreolus; assembly: GCA_030449085.1. Classification (NCBI taxonomy): domain Eukaryota; kingdom Metazoa; phylum Chordata; class Actinopteri; order Siluriformes; family Siluridae; genus Kryptopterus; species Kryptopterus vitreolus. The sequence continues at coordinate 16,474,234 of JACRUU010000026.1, forward strand.
ATTAAAGCCTGCACACCGGCCACCGAGACCCCCGCGTCCGACTCCTACAGTACTCGTCATCATTAACACGCGGCTCTACCCAGTCTGGCGCTCAGCTTGTGCCCCGTCTTTATTTCGTTCCAGAAACTAAATATATTCTGCAGTCTGGAAATTTAGGCTCCATGCAAATTCCGGGACGCCTGTTCAGCGATTTTTCCAAAACCCAAGCCACCGGTTTTTTTCTTTAATAAATGGCTTCCCGGCGCTGTAATAAATAATCCTCGAAAAGGGCCGTGAACGAGTCATTTAAGGCGATTTATTACACGATACAATAAATCAGGAATTTGGGACAAATTGATAGATAACAAAGATAAAGAGCTGAGGAAGGTAAAAGCATGCAGCGTCATTGCGCTACATGCTACAATTGCCCGATACGTCATATAAATTCATTCATTCATTCATTCATCTTCTACCGCTTTATCCGATCTTCCCTCGGGTCACGGGGAGTCTGTGCCTATCTCAGGACTCTATGGGCATTAAGGCAGGATACACCCTGGATGGAATGCCAACCCATCACACACACACACATTCATACACTAGGGACAATTTTCCAAGGTGCCAATCAACCTACCGTGCATGTTTTTGGACCGGGGGAGGAAACCGGAGAACCCGGAGTAAAAAAACCCCTGAGGCACGGGGAGAACATGCACAAACTCTACACAAACATGGCCGAGACGGGAATCGAACCCAGACCCTGGCGGTGCGAGACGAACGTGCTAACCACTAAACCACCGTCATATAAATGTAATAGGATTTTCTATACAGAGGGGAAAATGTGTCGCTATTGTTTGTAGTGGGTGTTTTGGTGTTTATCACTGTTTTTGTTGGGAATAAACGAGTTGTGCTCCTTCCTTTAGTCGCCACAAACTTTAGATAAATGTTACAGCGGGGATTTGGTTTGTTGAACGTCTGAAACCCGAACCCTTTCCATACGACTAATGAAACTGAGAGGGAGGTGGTCTAGCCCAGCGGTTAAGGTGTTGGACTCTGGACCAGAAGATCATGTGTTCAAAACCCCACCACCAACACGAAGCTGCCACTAGTGGGCCCTTGAGCAAGGCCCTTAACCCTCAATTGCTCAGTTATAAGTCGCTCTGGATAAGAGCGTCTGCCAAGTGCTGTAAATGCAAATGAAACCCCGCCCCCTCTCGGAAACATGTACAGCATTTGGCAGACGACCTTACAACTGAGCAGTTGAGTGTCCACTAGTGGCAGCTTGGTGGTGGTGGGATTTGAACCTGTGATCTTTTGCTCCAGAGTCCAAGGCCTTAACCACTAAGCCACGACCTCCCCACGAACAAACTCTTCAGATTCGTCAGAGAACAACCATGTTCCATCCATCTTCTACCGCTTATACGGGCCCGGGTCACGTGGGCAGCAGTCTAAACAGAAATGGACAGACTTCCCCTCTCTCTAGACACTGCTCCTCCAGGGGGACACGGGGGCGTTCCCAGGCCAGTCGAGAGACCCGGTCCCTTCAACATGTCCTGGATCTTCCGCGAGGCCTCTTCCCTTTGTTACATGCCCGAAACACCCCCTCCGGAAGGTGCCCAGGAGGCATCCGAAACAGATTTCTCTCGATGTGGAGGAGCAGGGGTTCTACCCTGAGCTCCTCCCAATTGACTGAGCTTGGGAAGATCTCTAAGTGAGCGCCCAGCTGGAGGAAGGTCATTTCGGGTACCTGTATCCGGGATCTTGCCTGTTTGGTCACGACCCAAAGGTCAGAGCAGGAGAGGTGAGACTGACTGGTAAATCGAGAGCTTTGCCTTGTGGCTCAGATCCTTCTTCACCACGACGGACCGCATTACTGCTGACGCTGCACCGATCATTCCATCAATCTCCTGCTCCATCACTCGTGAAAAAGATCCCAAGATACTTAACCTCCTTCACTTGAGGCAGTGAATGTTGTACTTCCTTTCTTTCTTTCTCTCTCCATTGAGCTACAAGTGCCTATAGTGATCCAGACCCCCCCCCCCCCCCCTCTACACTCTGAACCCCATGATGACCCGCCTCTGGTTGATGACGCATCCAACACGTCAGAGACTGGGGACACTTCATTTCCATGGATACACTCCAGACTAAACAACTTCACAAACAAAAACAAAAACACCCAAATAAGGATGGGGATCTCTGTTGAGTCTGGTTCCTCTCAAGGTTTTCTTCCTGTTACTATGTCAGGGAGTTTTTCCTCGCCACAGTCGCCTCGTCTTCCTCAACAAGAGACAATCGGGGACAGATGACGATTGGGGCAATGTGACAATTGTAAAAATAAACAAATAAAATTGTATTGTAGTGAATATTTGGTAGGTTCGATTCCCGTCTCGGCCATGTGTGTGTGCATGTTCTCCCCGTGCCTCAGGGGGTTTTTCTCCGGGTTCTCCGGTTTCCTCCCCCGGTCCAAAAACATGCACGGTAGGTTGATTGGCACCTTGGAAAATTGTCCCTAGTGTATGAATGTGTGTGTGTGTGTGTGTGTGTGCCCTGCGATGGGTTGGCATTCCATCCAGGGTGTATCCTGCCTTAATGCCCATAGACGCCTGAGATAGACACAGACTCCCCGTGACCCGAGGGAAGATCGGATAAAGCGCTAGAAGATGAATGAATGAATATTTGCTAATTCCCTGTAATGAGGGACGGGACATTTTCTTCTTTAGGACAAGGAGACAGAGAGGGATCATGCAACCCCCCCCCCCACCCCCGAACATCTTACCCCATTTGAATATCGCTTGCTACACGAAGGAGATCCTGATTCAGAAGCCTGGCATTTATATATAATACCTATTTTCCGGTTCACAGGCGAGCTGTCGAAACTCCGCGACGCCTCGCTCTGTCAGCACGCGACAGCAGTCTGCATGCAGCGTGCAAATTCTCACACCTTTAGCATACCCTGCAAGTAAATAGTGCTCTGATCGGCGGAGGCCCACGAGCTCACGCCGAGACTGGCGCCTACAGAAACACTTCAGCGATGTTCAATTTCCGCACACCAGCGTCGAGGCCCGACCTCAAGTCAACCCCCCCGAAACAACACCACCACCACCCCCCCCACACACACACACACAGCACAGAAACTCATTATCTTTGGCTGTTTGATGTTTTTTTTTTTTTTTTTTTTTACGACAATGTCATACGCTAAGAAAGGACGGGAGGAAAAATGAGAATGGGATTGAAGTCGTCGCTCTGAATCCAGAACAGTCTCTTGTTCCAATTTCTCCCATTCTATATTTACACATGCGCTATGTTTGTTTGTTGGCTTTCTCACCTGGTACCGGGACTTTCTCACCGCCACAGGACAGGGTCGCTTAGAACGCTCTCTTTATCGTTATAGCGATATCCGATTATCATCGTAAACATCCCAAATGAAGGGTGGGAAAGATCTGGCTTTGCTATATGAGAGATGATACAGGGTCCATATGATATAAGGGCCCATATGTTGGCTCTTTAAGACACCCAAGTAGGTTTTTTTTATCTACATTAAAACGTGTATTTTGAAGCATAAAATCGGTGCATTGCTCAAGTCGGCATCACAAACAAGTAATGAAATAATTTGAAATAAACATAAACAACAACACATGTATTGCAGATGCACAAGTCTTCTACAAGTACACATGTTTTAAACTTTTACAAAGAGACATTTTGTATAAGGAGGCTGTAATAGGTCCGAGTTTTGTATTTTTTTTACCGATTTTTTTGTGGACAAATACGAAGAAATTAACAAAAGTCTGTCAGTCATGGCGTCTCACCAGAGAGGGCGCCACTCGCTTAACGTCACAAGTGCAGCTCATGCTCGTATTCATAACTGTAGCGGCTTTTTCGCGGTTTTCCGACTAGGATATTTAATGGGCCGGAACAAATTACGTCGAGGGCCCGGGTTCGTCCCTCGAGCTTGATGTAGACAGTCAACCTGTATTTTTGTCAATATCTGTCATACACACATCCATCCCATAATGTATACACTCTTTCTAGTGTATTATAGTTCTCTTTTACACTATGATATACCTCTATACTGTTCTACTTTGTTCTCTATTATTATGTAATCTGTTATTCTACAAACTATTTATATTTTTCGGACAGACGTGTAAAGCATTTCGCTACATGCCGTTCGCTGTATGTATGTATGTATGTATGTAAAATTCCGGGAATTTTCCGGCCTGAAAACCATGGGAATGAATGGGAATAAACTGGGTTTACAGGGAACTTTAAAAAGAGGTTGAAAAGGTTCAAATGGTTAGCACGTTCGTTAGCGTTAGTGGTTAGCACGTTCGCCTCACACCGCCAGGATCCGGGTTCGATTCCCGTCTCGGTCATGTGTGTGTGGAGTTTGCATGTTCTCCCCGTGCCTCAGGGGGTTTTTCTCCGGGTTCTCCGGTTTCCCCCCGGTCCAAAAACATGCATGGTAGGTTGATTGGCACCTTGGAAAATTGTCCCTAGTGTATGAATGTGTGTGAGTGTGTGTGTGTGTGCCCTGCGATGGGTTGGCATTCCATCCAGGGTGTATCCTGCCTTAATGCCCATAGACGCCCGAGATAGGCACAGGCTCCCCGTGACCCGAGGGAAGATCGGATAAAGCGCTAGAAGATGAATGAATGAATGCACTGCACATTCCTACATAACGCATCATTTCTTGACTTGTAAAAAATAGTAAAATTGTAAACATGAAACGTACACAATGCATTAAATCACCGTATGTTTAAAACTAACCCTGTGCTGTGTGTAAGCCATTCTTGCTGATTGTTATTTTTTTTTTTTATTTGAAATTTATTGATTTTTTGCAATGGTTTAGATTTATTAAACATATATTACATTTCTTTTTTTTTTTTTTAATTTATTTTTTTTACTTTGATGATACTATTGATTATTTACCATTCTTGCAGATTTTTTTTTAATTTATTGATTTTTTGCAATGGTCTAGATTTATTAAACATATATTAAGTTTCTTACATTTTGATGTTAAAACATTTTCCCTAAATATTATACACACAGGGGGGCACGGGGGCTTAGTGGTTAGCACGTTCGCCTCACACCACCAGGGTCCGGGTTCGATTCCCGTCTCGGCCATGTGTGTGTGGAGTTTGTGCATGTTCTCCCCGTGCCTCAGGGGGTTTTTCTCCGGGTTCTCCGATTTCCTCCCGGTCCAAAAAACATGCACGGTAGGTTGATTGGCACCTTGGAAAAATGTCCCTAGTGTATGAATGTGTGTGTGTGTGTGTGTGTGTGTGTCCTGCGATGGGTTGGCATTCCATCCAGGGTGTATCCTGCCTTAATGCCCATAGACGCCTGAGATAGACACAGACTCCCCGTGACCCGAGGGAAGATCGGATAAAGCGGTAGAAAATGAATGAATGAATGAATTATACACACATTTATTCATCTAGAGTGCTTTACTTGAATTTTCTTGAACCTATTTATTTATTTATTTATTTACCAAAATGGTTTGGATTTATTAAACACATAAAAAAATGCCTTCAGCATTGTTTTTTTTTTTATACATTTTTTTAAAGAATCCTAATATACTCAAAGATTTTTTAAACAGTTTTTTTAACTATATTTTATACATTATATAGTTAAAATAAATTATACTGCACATACATTTATCAACTTGAATATACAGAACCTTTCTGCTTCCATGGGATTTATTGAACCTGCAGTTTTAAATGGGCAGAATTCATTAACATGGGTGGAATTTCTTCAATATGAATTTACTCTTTAAAAAAAAAGCCTAAAAAATAAAAATAAATAAATAAATAAATAAATAAAACCTTGTTATACACAAGTTACTCTTACTTTCCTATACATTATACAGTTTATTATATTTAGTACCAAAAACATTTCAGGACACATTTATTAACGTGAATATATTAACCTGAAATTTGTCGAATTTTGTAGCTAAATTTTACTTTACTAAACAAATTTATTCATTCATTCATCTTCTAGCGCTTTATCCGATCTTCCCTCGGGTCACGGGGAGTCTGTGTCTATCTCAGGTGTCTATGGGCATTAAGGCAGGATACACCCTGGATGGAATGCCAACACATCGCAGAGCACACACACACACACACACACATACACATTCATACACTAGGGACAATTTTCCAAGGTGCCAATCAACCTACCGTGCATGTTTTTGGAACCGGAGGAGGAAACCGGAGAGAACCCGGAGAACCCGGAGAAAAACCCCCTGAGGCACGGGAAGAACATGCACAAACTCCACACACACATGTCCGAGACGGGAATCGAACCCGGACCCTGGCGGTGCGAGGCGAACGTGCTAACCACTAAACCACCGTGCCTAAACAAATGTATTGCCCCCTGGAATTTCTATTAAATCTAAACATTTACTACTAGACATTTTTTACATTTACACATACATTTTCTATTAATCCAACATTTTTAACATAGTCAATTTTTATTGCGAAACTACAGACTAAACAATTAAGGATTTTCTAGCACCAACATGTACCAGTGAATCAGTTGGCCATGATAGATTTGTCTGCTCAAGTGATTCTGGCGAGTGATTCAATGCCACAGCAGGATGCAGATGTGCTCCAGAGCTTCGACAGAGCGAAAAAGCCTGCGCTACCGTCACAGCTAATAATAGCATCCGATTGCATCAGCTACCGTCTGATTTTTTGCGGTTCGTGTGCACGGGGTCAGTGGTGGAAGAGGATCGACGTCTTACTGATACAATCCCACAGAAACGAGCACCTCAGTAAAACAGCTGATTGGTACACTGGGGCTAAATGTGAATGAGAAGTGACTAAAAGGGACCAAGGTCAAACAGAGGACAGGGGTGTGTGTGTGTGTGTGTGTGTGTGTGTGGTGTGTAGAGACGATTGGTATACAAAATACATAAAAGAGAATAGTTTGACCTTGTGGGAACATCTGTTGGGAAAGGTATTTTTTTTATTAAAAGAAATACAATTATTTACTCTATGGGACTTCCCCCGGAGGTCCGCAACGGTACTGCAGGCGGTCCCCTCTAATTAATGATAAATCACAATTTCAGCCAATTAAAAAAAAAGAAGAAGAAAAAAGCAATTTCTAATATAAAATATATAATTTGATATTAATTAAAACATTTATAAATGTTATAAAGATGAAGTTTATATAAATGTATCATTGTTCACCTGATAGTACAGGGAAAATGTACTAAACTGCAAATCCGGTCAATTAAAAACTATTTTAATTGACTATTATATATTTTCATGAATCTTTTATATATATATATATATATATATATATATATATATATATATATATACATACATACAATGAAGCATATGACAATGACATATTTCTAATAACTAAATTAACTGGTGTTATATCAGTTAATATCATTATTATTTTGTTTGGGGTCCCTGAGCTTGTATATATCTATATATATACTATATATATATTATATATATATATATATATATATATATATATATATATATATAATGTATTCATCATATAACGATTTACAAATATTTATTTTTTGGCACATTTTCATGATTCAGTATGTTTTTTTCCATTTTATGTTCATAAAAGTTATATTTTACATTTACTATTACATTAGTAATATTTTACATTTACTTTTTTATTTTTTATTTTTAATTCCAGTGTCCATTCGGATGATTAATTGCTTATATTAATTGGTGATCGGTCAAAAGTACGATCCAACCCAGTGGTAAAAATCCAACGTCTAGTATCAATGAATTAATGAATCAATAGTATTATTAGCGTCAATGGTTATACTCGTTTCGTTAATTAGCTACAGTAACAGTTATATTGCTGATGGATTCTAATAGGAATAATACGTTTGCATTTTGGTTACCGAGGTTATAATATACGTTTTCATAAATTCGCTAAAGAAAGTATAATGTCAGAGGAAGGTCCTCATAAAACACACACTCACCCACACACACACATCGATATGCATACAGACACATTCACATTGACTATATGTTTTTTGATGGATTCTCATAGGAATAATACGTTTGCGTTATAATATTCAGTTGACGTGTTTCATAAATTCCCTAAAGAAAGTATGAAGGTCCTCATAAAACACACACTCACCCTACACACACACACATATACATATACGCATATATACACGTTCATATTTGTTTTTTTTTGTTTGTTTTTTTTTAAATCCAGTATCCATTCGGATGATTGATTCGTTATCGGTTAAAAAACGCTAAAAATCCACTATGGGTCAACGTCTAGCATCACTTAATTAATTCATCGACAGTATTATTCATATCAATGGTTATAATCGTTTGGTTAATTAGCTACAGTAACAGTTATATTCCTAATAGATTCTCATAGGATTAATACGTTTGCGTTATAATATTCGTTCGGTCGACGTGTTTCATAAATTCCCTAAAGGAAGTATGAGGGTCCTCATAAAACACACACTCACCCACACACACACACACACATATATACATATATCTATACGCATATAGATATACAGACTAAAGTGATCAAGAACTCTAAAACACCAGATCTTTCTGGTGTGTTTGTCTATATAGATATATATATATATATATATATATATATATATATATATATATATATATATATATATATATATATATATATATATATAGATATATATAATTGTTATCACTATTTATTTATTTATCCTCCATAATATATATATATATATACACACACACCACATATATTTATATCCATACACAGACACAGAAATAACACATATACATATACATATATACACACACACACACACACACACATATAACACCACACACACACATACAGAAAACATATACATAATACACACACACACACACACACACACACACACACACACACACACACACACACACACACACACACATATACACAACATACACACACACACACACACACACACACCCACATATATATATATATATATATATATATATAATTTTTTTTTATATTGTTTTTTAAATATTACAATTTAGCGAGCTTAGTGTCAGGTGTTAATTAGCAGCAACAGTGTCAGCGGAAGTGTGTGTGTGTGTGTGTGTGTGTGTGTGTGTGTGTGTGTGTGTATATGTGTTGATTCAAAGCGTCCTTTTTGTTTCAGGAAAGAACAAGAAGCCCGAGCTCCAATGGGGAGGATGCAAATATCTCATCCCAGAGGGACCATCAGCGAAACACCCACACGCAAGCAAACTTAGTCACACAAACACACACACACACACACACACACACACACACACACACACACACACACACACACAACACACAGGTCGCACAGGTTGAACACCACCTACAGTAAAAGTAGAGCGAACCTTTTGTTTGGAGAGAAACGCCCGCATCTGGAGCGGAACACACCCACCCGAGGTTAATAAAGAAACGAAAAGAAATATAACTACAAGTGGAAGATGAACACAAACACACACACACACACACACACACACACACACACACACACACACACACACTGAATCACACCCATATGCCAGGGGAAAAGGGGGGGGGGGGAACCTGATCTAAGACTTAATGATCTCCTGGAAAGGGCAAAGGCAGGAAGAAAGAATTTGTTCTGGTACAGGAAGGAAATCTGTAGCGATTAAACACAAGCATCCATCATTTGGGATAAACGCAATCAGCGGAGCGGCGTACGAGCCCGGCTCAGCAATCATTACAACAAAAACACTAAATGGAGCAGCGCTCTCGTCATTCGCTCCGGGAAAAAAAGAAAGAAAAAAAAAAAAAAGAAAGAAAAAAAAATAAAGCAAATGTTTAGATGGAGAAAGAAATGGAGCGACGTTCAGCAGCAGCAGCCATAATTAGACTGGAACAAGGACGAGGTCTGCAGAGGCGGAGCTCCATTATTGCACATCCTTACACACACACACACACACACACACACACACACACACACACACACACACATACACATCTCCACCTATTCATCCATCCATCCATCCATCTTTTCATTCATACATTTATCCACTGAGCTTTTCATCTATATTAATCTAGCATCTCATCCGTTCATCCGTCTAGTCGCGCACCTATTCCTCCATCTAACCGTCCGTTCATCCGTCCAGTCGCGCGTCTATTCCTCCGTCTAACCCTCCGTTCATCCGTCTAGTCGCGCGTCCATTCCTCCGTCTAACCCTCCGTTCATCCGTCTAGTCACGCGTCTATTCCTCCATCTAACCCTCCGTTCATCCGTCTAGTCGCGCGTCTATTCCTCCATTCATCCGTCTAGTCGCGCGTCTATTCCTCCATCTAACCTATTCCTCCACCCTCCGTTCATCCGTCTAGTCGCGCGTCTATTCCTCCATTCATCCGTCCGTTCATCCGTCTAGTCGCGCATCTATTCCTCCATCTAACCGTCTGTTCATCCGTCTAGTCGCGCCTCTATTCCTCCAACTAACCGTCCGTTCATCCGTCTAGTCGTGCGTCTATTCCTCCATCTAACCCTCCGTTCATCTGTCTAGTCGCGCATCTATTCCTCCATCTAACCTATTCCTCCATCTAACCCTCCGTTCATCCGTCCAGTCGCCATTCCTCATTCATCGTTCCGTTCATTCACCTTTCTAACCTTTCGTTCATCCGTCCAGTCGCGCGTCATTCCTCCGTCTAACCCTCCGTTCATCCGTCCAGTCGCGCGTCTATTCCTCTGTCTAACCTTTCGTTCATCCGTCCAGTCGCGCGTCTATTCCTCTGTCTAACCTTTCGTTCATCTGTCTATTCCTCCATCTAATCTTTCATCCATTTAGTCGCATGTATATTCCTCCGTGTAACCATTCATCCGTTCATCCATTCATACTTCTACTCACGTGTCTATTCCTCCATCTAACCATCCGTTCATCCGTCTAGTCGCGCATCTATTCCTCCATCTAACATTTCATCCGTCTACACGCGCGTATCCATCCACCTACCTAACTATCCATCCACTCATTTATCCACCCATACAGCCACTCATCAGTTCATTCATCCACACGTCCAACCTAAACACCAACCATCAACACCACACACACGCCCAACCTAAACACCACCCATCACCACCACACATCCAACCTAAACACCACCCATCACCCCACCACACACACAACATCCAACCTAAACACCACCCATCACCACCACGCATCCACACACACGTCCAACCTAAACACCACCCATCAACACCACACACACGCCCAACCTAAACACCACCCATCAACACCACACACACACCCAACCTAAACACCACCCATCACACACACACACACATCCAACCTAAACACCACCCATCACCACCACACACACTAACAAACACCCACCCCATCCAACCTAAACACCACCCATCACCACACACCCAACCTAAACACCACCCATCACCACCACATGCCCAACCTAACACCACCACACCACCACCACCCACACCCCCACAAACACCACCCAACCTAACACCACCCACACCACACACACTCCACCACCTAAACCACCACCCTCAACACCACACACGCCCAACCTAAACACCACCCATCAACACCACACACACTCATCCAACCTAAACACCACCCATCACCAACACACTTCCAACCTAAACACCACCCATCACCACCACACTTCCAACCTAAACACCACCCATCACCAACACACACCACCACACTAAACACCACCCATCACCAACACACTTCCAACCTAAACACCACCCATCACCAACACACTTCCAACCTAAACACCACCCATCACCAACACACGTCCAACCTAAACACCACCATCATCACCACCACACGCCCAACCTAAACACCACCCATCCACACCACACACACGTCCAACCTAAACACCACCCATCACCACCACACGTCCAACCTAAACACCACCCATCAACACCACACACACACACGAAACACCACCACCCATCCAACCTAAACACCACCCATCACCACCACACCCCCAACCCAACCTAAACCACACACCCACAACACAACACACTGTCACCAACACCTAAACACCACCCACCCACACACACACACACATCCAACCTAAACACCACCCATCACCACCACACGTCCAACCTAAACACCACCCATCACCACCACACGTCCAACCTAAACACCACGCAGCCACACCACCACACGTCCAACCTAAACACCACCCATCACCACACACGTCCAACCTAAACACCACCCAGCCATCACCACACACACGTCCAACCTAAACACCACCCATCACCACCACACATGTCCAACCTAAACACCACCCATCAACACACACACACACATCCAACCTAAACACCACCCATCACCACACACACTTCCAACCTAAACACCACCCATCACCACCACACACACGTCCAACCTAAACACCACCCATCACCACCACACACACGTCCAACCTAAACACCACCCATCACCACACACACGTCCAACCTAAACACCACCCATCACCACCACCACACGTCCAACCTAAACACCACCCATCACCACACACACATGTCCAACCTAAACACCACCCATCAACACCACACACGGCCAACCTAAACACCACCCATCACCACCACACGTCCAACCTAAACACCACCCATCACCACCACACACACGCCCAACCTAAACACCACCCAACACCACACACACATCCAACCTAAACACCACCCATCAACACCACACACACACACATCCAACCTAAACACCACCCATCAACACCACACACACATCCAACCTAAACACCACCCATCAACACCACACACACACACATCCAACCTAAACACCACCCATCCAACCAACACCACCACACACACATGTCCAACTTAAACACCACCCATCCAACCTACCCAACACCCACGTCCCATCAACACCACACACGTCCAACCTAAACACCCAACACCACACCACACACACGTCCAACCTACACCTAACACCACCCATCCACCACACACCACCACACGTCCAACCTAAACACCACCCAGCAACACCACACACAGCATCCAACCTAAACACCACCCATCAACACCACACACACACACCCAACCAACACCCACACACCACCACACATCCAACCTAAACACCAATCCACCACCCATCACCACCCACACACACAGCCACCCAACACCCATCAACACCACACACGTCCAACTAAACACACCCCCCATCACACCACACACACACCAACCTAAACACCACCCATCACCACCACACGTCCAACCTAAACACCACCCATCACCACACACGTCCAACCTAAACACCACCCAGCCACACCACACACACATCCAACCTAAACACCACCCATCAACACCACACACACACACATCCAACCTAACACCACCAACCAACGCACCACCCACACACACCACACCACCACGTCCACACATCCAACCACCTAAACACCATGCAGCCACCACACACACGTCCAACCTAAACACCACCCATCACCACCACACGTCCAACCTAAACACCACGCAGCCACACCACACACATCCAACCTAAACACCACCCATCATCACCACACGTCCAACCTAAACACCACAAAGCCACAGCACACGTCCAACCTAAACACCACACAGCCACAGCACACACACATCCAACTTAAACACCACGCATCAACACCACACACACGTCCAACCTAAACACCATGCAGCCACACCACACACACATCCAACCAGAGCCAGATGACGTTTTGTCTCCGTCCAGAAATCATGCATGCATTCGTTTTTCCTCTCCAGTAGTTTTTTTTCTCAGTCGCTCAGACAATCGTCCTGATTAACAAAACAATCACTGAGAATCACAGAGGAAGAAATCTTTCAGTAATGTGTTTATCAAAACTGTAAAACCTCGACTCAGATTCTCCACCACAATCAGCATCCACCCGTCATGCACCACAATCATCATCCACCCGTCATGCACCACATTCATCATCCACCCGTCATGCACCACATTCATCATCCACCCGTCATGCACCACAATCATCATCCACCCGTCATGCACCACATTCATCATCCACCCGTCATGCACCACATTCATCATCCACCCGTCATGCACCACAATCATCATCCACCCGTCATGCACCACATCATCATCCACCCGTCATGCACCACAATTCATCATCCACCCGTCATGCACCACAATCATCATCCACCCGTCATGCACCACAATCATCATCCACCCGTCATGCACCACATTCATCATCCACCCGTCATGCACCACAATCATCATCCACCCGTCATGCACCACAATCATCATCCACCCGTCATGCACCACATTCATCATCCACCCGTCATGCACCACATTCATCATCCACCCGTCATGCACCACAATCATCATCCACCCGTCATGCAGTACAATCATCATCCACCCGTCATACACCACAATCAGCCAGGTGTCATTACATCATTCACCGATACAGCACATTAGACAGGCAGATTAATGGTGTACTGTTAGAGATAGAGAGAGAGATTAGAGAAAAGAAGAGAATACAGGAAAAAAGAAAACAAAAATAAAGAAAAGAGAAAGAATATAATGAAATCAGAGAAAAGAAAGAAAGAACAAAAAATGAAAAAAATATGGAAAGTAAAACATGAGGGGAAAAAGAGAAAGAAAAAGTAAAGAACTGAAAAGTAAGAAAAAGAAAAGAACCTCGTTCTTACTGAACATCAGACAGGAAATACTTCATTCACTCTGTTTAGGATACATTTCCTCAAAATAGTCAATGTGAGGAGGCTGCAGGATGTCCAGAGCTGACAGGACCTGAGAGAAAGAGAGAGAGAGAGAGGGAGAGAGAGAGGGGGGAAATGAGAGGGAGAGGGGAGAGAGAGAGAGAGAAATTAGAGAAGGGAGTTTAAAGTTAAAGTATTTAAAATGATAATAAATATAATAATGGATAGAGAGAAATGAGATTTGATAGGAGGAAAAGATGAGGAGGGAGAAGTAAGAGAGAATACAGAGGGAGAGATAGATAAAGAGAGGGGGGAGAGAGGGGGAAGGAGAGAGGGATAGGGGGAGGGAGAGAGAAGAGAGAGAGAGAGAGAGAGGGGGGAGAGGGAGAGATAAAGAGAGAAATACAGAGAGGGAGAGATAGATAAAGAGAGAGAGAGAGAGGGGGGGGGAGAGAGGGAGAGATGGAGAGAGAGAGAGAGAGAGAGAGAGAGAGAAGAGAGAGAGGGGGGGGAACTGTGTCAATCACAATGAAAGAATGAACAGACACTGACATTAACCTTCACATCACATCAGCCTCGTCATCATCATTCACACTACAAACTAAAAGCGGCCGAGATAAAGAAAAGAAAGAAAGAAGGAAGGAAAGAAAGAAAGAAAGGCAAACAAAAAACCCCAAAAATGTATTAAAAAAGAAAATGAGATATCAATAAATCAGACAGACAGAAAGACAAAGAGAAAGGGCAAAGCAGGCAGATGGATAGAGACAGACAAACATAGAGAGAGAGAGAGAGAGAGAGAGAGAGAGAGAGAGAGAGACTGACCCAGCAAACAGAAACATAGAGACAGACAGATAAGTATAGACAAAGATGCACAGAAAGAGAGGGACAAACAATGACAGATAGATACAGATAGGGACAGAAAGACAGGGACAGACAGAGATGGACAGAAAGACAGGGACAGAAAGATAGGCACAGACAGAGGTGAACAGAAAGACAGATACAGAGACAGATGAACAGAAAAACAGGGACAGGCATACAGACACAGACGGACGGACAGACAGAGATGACCAGAAAGACAGGGACAGACACAGACAGAGGTGAACAGAAAGACAGGACAGACAGACACAGACAGAGGTGAAAAGAAAGACAGGGACAGACAGACAGAGATTAACAGAAAGACAGGAACTGACAGAGATGAACAGAAAAACAGGGGCAGACAGATACAGATAGAGGTGAACAGAAAGACGGGGACGGACGGACGGACGGACGGACGGACAGACAGACAGAAAGACAGAGGTGAACAGAAAAATAGGGACGGACAGACAGACACAGACAGAGGTGAACAGAAAGACAGGGACAGACAGACAGAGATGGACAGAGATGAACAGAAAGACAGGGACAGACAGAGAGACAGACAGACAGACATATTTGAAAAGAAAGACAGGGACAGACAGACAGAGATGACCAGAAAGACAGGGACAGACAGAGAGACAGACAGACAGAGCTGAACAGAAAGACAGGGAAAGACAGACAGAGATTAAAAGAAAGACAGGGACAGAGACAGAGATTAAAAGAAAGACAGGGACAGACAGAGACAAACAGAAAAACAGGGACAGACAGACAGAGATAGACAGAGATGAACAGAAAGACAGGTACAGCCAGACAGACACAGAGGTGAACAGAAAGACAGGGACAGACAGAGATGAACCGAAAGACAGGGACAGACAGAGAGACAGACAGACAGAGATGACCAGAAAGACAGGGACAAACAGACAGAGATTAAAAGAAAGACAGGGACAGACAGAGACGAACAGAAAAACAGGGACAGACAGACAGAGATGAACAGAAAGACAGGGACAGACAGACATAGATGACCAGAAAGACGGGGACAGACGGAGACAGATAGACAGACACAGACAGAGGTGAACAGAAAGACAGGGACGGACAGACAGACAGAGATGGACAGAGATGAACAGAAAGACAGGGACAGACAGACAGAAATGACCAGAAAGATAGGGACAGACAGACAGACAGAGGTGAACAGAAAGAAAGGGACAAACAGACAGAGATGAACAGAAAGACAGGGACAGAGACAGACAGACACAGACAGAGATGAACAGAAAGACAGGGACAGACAGACAGAGATGACCAGAAAGACAGGGACAGACGGAGACAGATAGACAGACACAGACAGAGGTGAACAGAAAGACAGACACAGACAGACAGACAGACAGACAGACAGACAGACAGACAGACACAGACAGAGGTGAACAGAAAGACAGGGATGGACAGACAGACAGAGATGGACAGAGATGAACAGAAAGACAGGGACAGACAGACAGAAATGACCAGAAAGAGGGACAGATGGAGACAGACAGAGATTAACAGAAAGACAGGGACAGACAGACAGAGACGGACAGAGATTAACAGAAAGACAGGGACAGAGACAGAGATGACCAGAAAGACGGGGACAGACGGAGACAGATAGACAGACACAGACAGAGGTGAACAGAAAGACAGGGACAGACAGACAGAGACGGACAGAGATTAACAGAAAGACAGGGACAGACAGACAGAGATGAACAGAAAGACAGGGACGGACAGACAGGCAGGCAGACAGATAGAGACAGACAGACAGAGAGACAGACAGAAGCCGGCGCAGTAGTGTGGACGAGGGAACTTACGTTGTCATGCTTGAAGAAGCAGAGCATTTTCAGCTCGCGGAAGACCCTCTTACAGGAGACGAGGTTCTGGAAGACGTTGGGCATCTTTTTGAGGGCCACACGTTTACCGTCACGGGGGTCAGTCACAGACCTGCGGGAGAACAAGGGCACGATGAGGACCTGAGAGAAGTGATGAGGCTCCTCGGCTCCTGATCACCCAACACACACACACACACACACACACACACACACACACACACACACACACACACACACACTGCTTCTGCTGTGTGCTAGAAAATA
>JACRUU010000026.1:16496822-16501822 GCA_030449085.1 Kryptopterus vitreolus
CTGCCTTAATGCCCATAGACGCCTGAGATAGACACAGACTCCCCGTGACCCGAGGGAAGATCGGATAAAGCGCTAGAAGATGAATGAATGAATGACAATAAATAAAAAAAAAATATATATATATATATATATATATATATATATATGTTTATATATAAGAAAAAGAAAGAAAGAAAGAAAAATGAAACAAAGAATGAAGACAATTAAATAAAATTTCCATAAAAAAAATAAAAGAAATGAGGGTCACTTGAATGAAATACCCCTCCCCCTCCTCCTTTTCTTTTTTTCCGAAAGTTTAGGAAATGTCCATTTTCATGAGGCTATTAAACAAATAACTACAAATCATTGCCATTAGATTTTTGAGCTTAACAACAACTACATGCTGTAGAATTAGAAAGGAGGAGGTTGAGATGGAGAGAGAGAGAGAGCGAGCGGAGGAGAGAGAGAGAGAGAGAGAGAGAGAGAGAGAGAGAGAGAGAGAGAGAAGATGTAAGTGCCAGTGTGAGGGAGGAAGGGAGTGGATGCTCGGGTTAATTAAACTCGTTAAAGCCACAACACGAGCACAACATCGTGAACTGGATAGCCGAGTGACGAGGGCTTTCCTCCAAGCCACGATGAAATCATCACCCTCGCTCTTTCTCCCAGTTTAAATCATTAACCTACTAAAAAAAAAAAAAAAAGAAAAAAAAAAAAAAAAAAAAGAAAAAAGGCCGAGATTATTATTCAACCACTTTAAAAGCTCCGTTCTCCCTCAGCACACGCTCGGAATGAAAGCTCCAGGATCCGGGTATTGTACAAACATCGGCTTTGACTCGGAGAGCAGACTGTACGCCGTGACGCCGCGGCGTGAATCATACCTCGCCCAGCCTTCTACATCCCGGCGGCGTTTGATTTAAGCGGTTAAACGATTTCACAGATGTTACAAAACACAAAGCCGAGCCGTCTCCGATCTCGCGATTAACCATAACTCAATCGTACACGCGTTCTCTCTTCTAAATGTAGCTTCAATTAATCCTCTACAAGCGTTTCATTCTCTAATCCACATGCGCAGGGATCAATACGGACGCTTTATTATTATTCATTCATTCATTCATTCATCTTCTAGCGCTTTATCCGATCTTCCCTCGGGTCACGTGTCAGGCGTCTATGGGCATTAAGGCAGGATACACCCTGGATGGAATACCAACCCATCACACACACACACACACACATTCATACACTAGGGACAATTTTCCAAGGTGCCAATCAACCTACCGTGCATGTTTTTGTTTTGGACCGGGGAGAAGAAACCGGAGAACCCGGAGAAAAACCCCCTGAGGCACGGGGAGAACATGCACAAACTCCAACACTCCACACACACATGGACCGAGACGGGAATCGAACCCGGACCCTGGCGGTGTGAGGCGAACGTGCTAACCACTAAGCCACCGTAGCCCCCATATTATTATTATTATTATTATTATTATGTTAGTACGATTCACAGCGAAACGGAATTGAACAGATATTCGTGTAAAGGTTTTAAAGTAATAACGGTGATGTAAATCATCAGGACACGAGAGTTTTGCGGACGCTTTTGTTTGGCGGATTTGTGCATTTTTCTACTTATTTATTGCTTTTAAATGAATAAGATTAATAAGACATTGCAAGTAAATATGAGGTTTTAATAAAAACGGTAATGTGGGGCACGGTGGTTTAGTGGTTAGCACGTTCGCCTCACACCGCCAGGGTCCGGGTTCGATTCCCGTCTCGGCCATGTGTGTGTGGAGTTTGTGCATGTTCTCCCCGTGCCTCAGGGGGTTTTTTTTTTTTCTCCGGGTTCTCCGGTTTCCTCCCCCGGTCCAAAAACATGCACGGTAGGTTGATTGGCACCTTGGAAAATTGTTCCTAGTGTATGTATGAACTTTGTGAGGTGTGTGTGTGTGTGTGTGTGTGTGTGTGTGAGTCCTGCGATGGGTTGGCATTCCATCCAGGGTGTATCCTGCCTTAATGCCCATAGACGCCGGAGATAGACACAGACTCCCCGTGACCCGAGGGAAGATCAGATATAGCGTAGATAGATAGATAGAGTGCGCTAGAATAGAAGAAGATGAACAAATGAATAAAAACGGTTAAACAGAAATGTGTCATTTAAATTCATTTGCATTAATTAGTCACTAAAGCATTAATTGACTCCTTTTTGTATGTATATATATATATATATATATATATATATATATATATATATATATATATATATATACACACACACACACACACACACACACACACACACCACACACACACACACACACACACACACATACTTTTAAATGATTTTTGTTGTGCATAACCTGATTTACATGTTAAGCCATGGAATATATACACATATATACATACATACATAAAAACATAGGGGCACGGTGGCTTAGTGGTTAGCACGTTCGCCTCACACCGCCACCTAGGCCATGTGTGTGTGTAGTTTGCATGGAGTTTGTACATGTGGGGTTTTTCTCCGGGTTCTCCGGTTTCCTCCCCCGGTCCAAAAACATGCAAGGTAAGGTTGATTGGCACCTTGGAAAATTGTCCCTAGTGTATGAATGTGTGTGTGTGTGTGTGTGTGCCCTGCGATGGGTTGGCATTCTATAGACGCCTGAGATAGACACAGACTCCCCGTGACCCGAGGGAAGATCGGATAAAGCGGTAGAAGATGAATATATCTCTCTATCTCTCTCTATATATATAAATATATATATATATATATTTTTATTTGTGTGTGTGTGTGTGTGTGTGTGTGTATGTAAATTACAAATAATGCAAAACAAACAGTAATCTCCTCCTGAGCGATCACATTCTTCTCACCAGCGCTGAAGGCGACTCGATGAGACACAAAGCCACTGAAGGTGGCTGCTGGATCTGGTGCTAAAGAAAGCAGAAGAGTGTTGGAGGTGTCTTGGCTGTGTTTTTCATGCCGCTGGCTTGCAGCACACTGACTCACACCTCGCTGCGAGAGGAACACAAGAGAAGAAAACTTTCTTCCCGGGCTCCTCCAAAAGCTCAGGATGCTGGGAGTGTAGGACGGCGGCGTTGGAGATCACGCAAATCCTCGGGTTCTCCTGTCACGGCTCGGTATGTTCTCGGGAGACGGTCTCTCCGAGACGCTCCCGGTCGGCTAAATCCGTAACCGGCGTCACAGCCGGATCGTCCAGAGCCCCCCCCCCTTCCCCCTGACACAAATCCGGTAGGCTTTTTCTCCCCCCATACACACTGACCAAAAAAAGCCAGCCAGATCTCCCAGCTTAGCGACTTCGCTCATCCTGCGATCGAGTGTCTCGCTCCAGGCTCTCGCTAAAACGTCACCAGCAATCTGTTTTTGCTCCTCTCATTAATATTTCAGCGTCTATTAATGATGGCGAAAGAGGAAAGCAGGCAGTGGTGCTATTTTTAGAAGGGACCTAATGTTGCTTTTAGATTTGGAATAGGAAGGAAGGACGGAAGGAGAGGTCACTCCGGTATGTTATTTATTGACCGAGCGCTGCTTTGGGGCGGGACAGATACGGTATACGTGCAGATACGTGTAGAGCTGGAAGATTAATCGGCGTATTTCACCTGGGTTTGACACCGCAGGCTTCCGTAGTTCTTTGCCTCCCACCCGAATTACACCAGCGAAATACAACACGGCGGCGCTCTGGCGAATCCGAAGAGCTCGTTTCCAAGAGGGGGCGGAGTTTCATCAGTCGCATGGAAACGGTTCGGGTTGCGGACGTTCAACAAACCAAAACCCCTCTGTAACGTTTATCTAATGTTTGTAAAGGAAGCAGCACGACTTATTCATTCCAAACATAGGGGACGTTGTCCTGAACCAACCCCCACCCCACCCCACCCCCCACACACACACACACACACACTGTATCCAAAATCGAATTTGTCACGGGGAGTCTGTGTCTATGGGCATTAAGGCAGGATACACCCTGGATGGAATGCCAACCCATCACACACACACACACACCACACACACACACACACACACACACACACACACACACACACACACACAAGGGACAATTTTCCAAGGTGCCAATCAACCTACCGTGCATGTTTTTGGACCGGGGAGGAAACCGGAGAACCCGGAGAAAAACCCACTGAGGCACGGGGAGAACATGCACAAACTCCACACACACATGGCCGAGACGGGAATCGAACCCGGACCCTGGCGGTGTGAGGCGAACGTGCTAACCACTAAGCCACCGCATCCCCTATAATATCTCTTATTTTAGAATATCATTTTACCCAACCAACTTTAGCTTTGTGTATTTAACAGCCGTTTCTGGTTATAAGCGTTTATTAACGCAATTTTTTTTAAACGCTCCCCCCACCCCCCCCCCCCCCTTCTAAAAAAAAAAAAAAAAAAAACGCCCTGCTGTCAGTGCGAGTCAGTCAATGATTTACATTTACGCCACTTGGCAGACGCACTTATCCAAAGCGAATTCCAACTGAGCAATACAGGGTTAAGGGCCTTGCTCACGGGCCCTCTAGTGGCAGTTTAATTGTGGTGGGATTTGAACTTGCGATCTTCTGGTCCGGAGGCCAATGGTCTTAACCACTGAGCCCCCACCTCCGGGATAAAATATTATTTCAGGCGGAAGCTAAAGCTATACACATAATAATAATAATAATAATTATTATTATTACTATTATTATTATTATTATTATTACAACAGCGCCCCCTCTAGGTGGATATTAACGCTAACATTAACCGTACGCTAGTGCTTCCTGTCACTGTTTAAGTTCAGATATAAGAAATATCGCCGTGTTTTCTTACGAAGCCTGGATCACACATGTAGGATACACACGCCTGAGTGTTATAACCTGAGTAAGGCGGGTAAGGAAGCGTAACGACTGCTTGATGGTTAACCTGGTTACCACGGAAACAGCTCGGCATTCCGGTGCATCAGATTATTTCACAGATCACGGCAGGATATAAATCTCTCCCTATAATCACTCTTTTATTGTTGTCTTTTGTC
>JACRUU010000026.1:16506822-16519322 GCA_030449085.1 Kryptopterus vitreolus
TAGATAGATAGCCTAGATAGATAGAATAGATAGAGAGACATATGGTAGTTTAGATAGAGAGATGATAGCATGTGTAGATAGACATAGACAGATAGATAGACAGACATATGGTTGATAGATACTGTAGATGGATAGACAAACAGACAGTGTAGACAGAGACAGACACTGTAGATAGATAGACAGTAGAGAGACATATGGTTAGATAGATATGAGGATAGATAGATGAGATAGAGATAGAGAGATAGAGACATAGAGAGAGAGATAGAGAGATAGATAGATAGACAGACAGTAGAGACATATGGTTAGATAGATAGATAGATAGATAGATAGATAGATAGATAGAGATAGTAGATAGACTGTAGATAGATAGACAGACAGATAGACAGACATATGGATGAATAGATACTGTAGATGGATAGACAAACAGACAGTGTAGACAGAGACAGACACTGTAGATAGATAGACAGTAGAGAGACATATGGTTAGATAGAGAGATAGATAGATAGACAGTAGAGACATATGGTTAGATAGATAGATAGACAGACATATGGATGAATAGATACTGTAGATGGATAGACAAACAGACAGTGTAGACAGAGACAGACACTGTAGATAGATAGACAGTAGAGAGAGACAGATGAATAGACAGACAGACAGACAGACAGACAGACAGACAGTCTCAGGTCACTTCCTGGGGAGTCCTATTGATTTTTTTTTTGTTTATTCCTATTTTTTCTCATCTCTCTTTTCAAGTTAATAATAAAAAATAAAATATCCCACGCACGCCGATACAGAGAAAGGAGACGCTTCCCGTGCCGCTCGTTACTATAGTAACGATAAAGCGGTAATATAAACCTGTCATTTGCAGCTGCATGGCAATTATAGAAAATTAATCAACACCTTCCCGCCCCGAGCGGAACCCGGCGTTTGGATCCCTGAACTCAGACAGAAAGTAAACCAGGACTGGACCATGATTGTGAGACCGGGTGGGGGGTGAGACGGGACACCGCTCTTTGATGAGGAAGGAGATATGGCACGCCGTTAACCCTCACCTGGTTGCGTAACGTGCGCGAGAGCAGGTTAGCGGTGGTTAACCCGCGACACCCACGCACTCGCTCGCTCTAATTCACTTACCGCGCCGAACCATCGCGGAGAAACAAAAGTGCGCGGGCACGAGGGAGAATCACGGAGCGGTAAATATTACTGCAATAAGAGGTGCTTGTTCAAATAATGAGAGAGTGAAGAGAATGAAGAGAGCGAGAGATAATAGACCATTAGCGCATCATCCAGTATTATCTGCCCTGTACTGTACCGCTTCCATACACACAACCAAGCACGGAGAAATGCTTTTTAAAACAGATAGACAGAGAGACAGCTTTTTATATAGATAGGCAGATACTGTAGATAGATAGACAGTAGACAGACATATGGACAGATAGACAGTAGACAGACATATGAATAGATGGATAGACAGTAGACAGACATATGGATAGATGGATAGACAGACACTAGATAGATAGACAGTAGACAGACAGAGACAGACAGACAGATAGATGGCTGAGATAGAGATAGACAGACACTGTAGATAGATAGACAGAAGACAGACAGACAGAGAGAGACAGACAGATAGATGGCTGAGATAGAGATAGACAGACAGACAGACGCTGTAGATAAATAGAAAGTAGACAGACATATGGACAGATAGACAGTAGACAGACATATGAATAGATGGATAAGACAGTAGACAGACATATGGATAGATGGATAGACAGACACTAGATAGATAGACAGTAGACAGACAGACAGAGACAGAGGGCTGAGATAGAGATAGACAGACGCTGTAGATAGATAGACAGTAGACAGACATATGGATAGATGGGTAGACAGACACTAGATAGATAGACAGTAGACAGACAGACAGACAGAGACAGACAGACAGACAGATGGCTGAGATAGACAGACAATGTAGATAGATAGATTGTAGACAGACATACGGATAGATAGATAGATAGACAGTAGACAGACATATGGATAGATAGACACTGTAGATAGACAGACAACAGACAGACAGATAGACAGACAGACAGACACTGTAGATAGATAGACAGTAGACAGACAGAGACAGACAGACAGATAGATGGCTGAGATAGACAGACAAGTAGATAGATAATAGACAGATATATGGATAGACACTGTATAGATAGACAACAGACAGAGACAGATAGATAGACAGACAGACAGTGTACATAGATAGACAGAAAACAGACACTGTAGATAGATAGACAGTAGACAGACAGATGGATAGATAGGTAGACACTGTAGATAGATAGACAGTAGACAGACAGATGGATGGATAGATACACTAGACAGACACTGTAGATAGATAGACCGTAGACAGACATATCGATAGATAGACACTGTAGATGGATAGACAAACAGACAATGTAGACACACTGTAAATAGATAGACAGAAAGTGTAGACAGAGACTGAAGAAAGATAGACAGATAGGCAGCCAGACAGACACTAGACAGACAAACACTGTAGATAGACAGACATACACTGTAGATGGACAGACAGACACTAGACAGACAGACAAACACTGTAGATAGACAGACAGACACTGTAGATGGACAGACAGACACTAGACAGACAGACTAACAGCTAGACAGACATAGATAGACAGAGACAGACCCCTCCCCCAATAAATAAATAAATAAACAGACAAGGGATCACGGTGGTTTAGTGGTTAGCACGTTCGTCTCACACCGCCAGGGTCCGGGTTCGATTCCCGTCTCGGACATGTGTGTGTGTGGAGTTTGTGCATGTTCTCCCGTGCCACAGGGGGTTTTTCTCCGGGTTCTCCGGTTCCTCCCCGGTCCAAAAAAACATGCACGGTAGGTTGATTGGCACCTTGGAAAATTGTGCCTAGTGTATGAATGTGTGTGTGTGTGTGTGTGTGTGTGTGTACTGTGATGGGTTGGCATTCCATCCAGGGTGTATCCTGCCTTAATACCCATAGACGCCTGAGATAGACACAGACTCCCCGTGACCCGAGGGAAGATCGAATAAAGCGCTAGAAGATGAATGAATGAATGAATGAATGAATAAATAAACAAGTGAGAAGGGAAAACTGTTATTGTACATTTTTGTAAACATAAATAAGAATTCTGAAGCACTAATAGTTACACAATAATTGTGCACACGCAGATTTTCGACTAAGAAAGCCTCAATTTTTCCACTTATTAAATATTTAGGTTTGATGTTTATTAATGTGTGCAAATGTTTATTAATGTTTTGCAAATGAAGAACACAGTATTTTTTCAATAATGAAATTAATCCTCAAAGATGCAACTGGACGAATAATGGTGCACACGGCGTAAAAGCAAACGGATCAAAGAGTGTCTGTAAACCTTTTCACAGGACTCGTATGGATGCGGGACGCTGTGTGTTTTACTCAGACATCTACTGCGCTAAACATTCTCAAAAGGCAGGTATCAGCGATTTCACTTCACACACTGTAAAGCTGCCATGGGGAAAACCACACACACACACACACACACACACAACACACACACACACACACACACACACAGTTAGTCAGGAAAACACTTCTTCCGGAAAAAAAAACTGTTCCCTTATGTGTGAAAAATCCAGAAATAGACGCATGTTTAAAAATACAGAGCAGCAGCAAATATATGTGTGTGTGTGTGTGTGTATATGTATCTATTATATATATATATATATATATCGGTATATATATATATATATATATATATATATATATATATATATATATATATACCACACAATATTGCACCACACAACACACACAGCACTATCTATCTATCTATCTATCTATCTAGGCGATCTCTCTCTATCTCTCTCGCGTCTCTCTCTCTCTCTCTCTCTCTCTCTCTCTCTCTCTCTCTCTCTCTCTCTCTCTCTCTCTCTCTCTATATCTATATATATATATATATATATATATCTATATATATATATACACACCACACAATACACACACACACATACATACATACACACACACACACAACACACACACATTTATACATACATACATACATACACACCACACACACATAATACACAGTACACACACACACATATCTATCTATCTATCCACACACACACATACACAATCACACCACACACACACACACACCCCCACACACACACACACACACACACACACACACACACACACACACACACACACACACACACACACACACACACACCATTGCAAAACGCATATTGGTATTTTTTGTAACAGACCAACACAACTATAGCGTATACTTATTATATATGATGGTTAAGTTTGTTTATATATATATATATATATATATATTATATATATATATATATATATATATATATCAAATTATCAATTGTGGTGTGCATATGTATTCACCCCCCTGAGTCAATACTTTTGTCGCACCACTATTCACTGCACATCTTTTATGTCTTTACCAGTTTATAGTAATTTTTGCCCATTCTTCTTTACAAAACAGCTCCAGTTGGATGAGACTGGATGGAGAACGTTCACGAACAGCAATTTTCCAAGTCCTGCATTAAGATTGTCAATAGGATTTTAGGTCTGGACTTGGACTGGGTCTTTCTAACACACGTGTATGCTTTGATCTCAACCGTTCCACTGGAGCTCTGGCTGTATGTTTAGGGTCGGTGTCCTGCTGGAAGGTGAACAAGTACTTTGAAGCCACGGACAGGTTTTCTTATAGGACAGCCTTTTATTTAGCGCATAAACTCTGGCCAAAGGCATCCCCACAGCATGATGCTGCCACCACCATGTTTCACACTGTTCAGTTTCTGCCTCTCACATCTTTTTTTGCCTGCAGGTCACAAAGCTTAATTTTGCTCTCATCTGACCACAGAACCTTCTTCTACATGTTGCTACATGACTTGAGGCACGACTAATAGTTGTCCCATCTGAGTAGTGGATCTCTAAATCTCCTCCATGACCCCAATACATTTTTAAAAATGTCCCCCTTATCAGAGGCGGAGACTAAACTAACTCGTCACTTAATACGTTTCCGAGTGGACTCGGATTTCAGCGATGTTCCACAAATAAACATGTTTTTTTTGTTGTTGTTGTTTTTTATTGGCAGATCAGGATACACACTTCATCCACACAGAAACCCACAAATATGCAAATTTATTCATAAGATAAATACCACAATTTACATAAGTATTCACTGCAGATAGATACAGACAGATGATAGATAGACAGACAAGATGGACAGACAAACACTATGGATAGACAGACACTGTAGACACAGAG
Source organism: Kryptopterus vitreolus (assembly GCA_030449085.1). Lineage (NCBI taxonomy): Eukaryota > Metazoa > Chordata > Actinopteri > Siluriformes > Siluridae > Kryptopterus > Kryptopterus vitreolus. The sequence continues at coordinate 16,512,141 of JACRUU010000026.1, forward strand.
AGACAGTCAGACACTGTAGATAGATGGACACTAGACAGACAGACAGAAAAGATATATAGATGGATGGATGGCTTTTTATATAGATGGACAGAGACACTCATAGGTCTTAATGTCAGACAGACAGACAGACTGTAGATAGATAGATAGATAGATAGATAGATAGATAGATAGATAGATGATGATAGATAGTCAGAGACAGACAGACAGACAGAGACAGACAGACTTAGAAGACAGAACATACACTGACATATATAGATAGATAGATAGGATGGATAAGATAGATAGATAGATAGATAGATACGACAGATAGACAGACTGTAAGATAGATAGAGATAGATAGACAGATAGATAGATAGATAGACGGATATACTGTAGACAGACAAACATACACTGTAGATAGACAGAGACAGACAGACACTGTAGATAGATAGATAGATAGATAGATAGATAGATAGATAGATAGATAGATAGATAGATAGATAAACAGAGACAGACAGACAGATAGACAGACATGTAGACAGATAGATAGATAGATAGATAGATAGTAGATATACTGATAGACAGATAACAGACACTGTAATAGACAGAGAAAGACAGACACTGTAGAAGATAGATAGACAGATAGACAGATACACTGTAGACGACAGACAGACAGACAGACAGATAGAAGTAGATAGATAGATAGATAGATAATCAGAGACAGACAGACAGATAGACAGATATACAGACAGACAGACATATATACTGTAGAACAGATAGACAGAGACAGACAGACACTGTAGATAGATAGATAGATAGATAGAGATAGATAGATAGATAGATAAATAGATAGATAGATAGACAGACAGACAACAGATAGACAGATAGATAGATAGATAGATAGATAGACATAGATGCAGACAGACAAACATAACAATAGATAGATAGATAGATAGATAGATAGATAGATAGATAGATAGACAGACAGAGACACGACAAAGACAGATACTGTAGACAAACAGACAGACAGATAGATAGATAGATAGATAGATAGATAGATAGATAGATAGATAGATAGATAGATAGATAGATAGATAGATAGATAGATAGATAGATAGATAGATACAGACCGACAGACACACTGTAGATAGATTATATATAGAGAATTTACAGAAGTATTCACGGCCTTTACTAGAACACTAGGTAAGGTGTATTCCACTTCTCTACATCATCATCCGGTTTGAATCCCAAGTGGCCATGACATAAGATGATGCAGCCCTGCCTATAGGTGGCGCTAGTACAGTGATTTCCAACATGGTGGCTTTAAGGCCTTGCGAGCCTTCATGGAGTCTAATAATCACCACTGAGAATGCTCTATAAATATACATTAAGTCCCTACAAACACCTTCACAATGGAACAAATCTCCATAAGAACACTGCGTATATCGCTGCAGCGTAAGAGGAATAAAACACGCTCGTTTGTCAGGAGGAAAGAGAACGCATGCAGGATTATATTAGTATTGTGGATATTATGGAAGTTGTGTTCGTGCGGCCGGTGCAGGAGAGAGGGATCCGGGTTTCATCCACAAATCTCTCACACAGCAGTGCGTCATTAATCCACCTCACATTCCTCATACTTCTCTCTCTCTCTCTCTCTCTCTCTCTCTCTCGTACTCCTCTAAATCCCCACTACAGCTACTGTGTGTGTGTGTGTGTGTGTGTGTTGCCCCCGTGTAAACCCTCACAAATAGGATCAACCATACAGAGAGAAGGATTTTCGAGACGGGAAAGCAAAGACACAACGACGCTCATCTGAGTGTGTATACAACAATCTAAACAACGGCAAACAACGTAAACAACCTAAACAGCAACATTGTAAACAAAACCGCAACCATTTAAACGCTGTAAAAAGCAGCAACAATGTAAACGACTGCCTAAGCAGCAGGGACATTGTAAACAAACCCGCAACGATTTAAATGAACGTAAAAATCAGCAACAACGTAAACAACCTAAACAACAACATTGTAAACAAAACCGCAACAATTTAAAGGCAATAAAAAGCAGCAACAACGCAAATAACGACATTGTAAACAAAACCGCAACAATTTAAAGGCAATAAAAAGCAGCAACAATGTAAACAACCTAAACAGCAGCGATATTGTAAACAAAACCGCAACAATTTAAACGCTTTAAAAAGCAGCAACAATGTAAACAACCTAAACAGCCAACAAACAAAACCGCCAATGTAAACAAAACAGCAACATAAAGCAACAGTGTAAACAAAACCGCAACAATTTAAACAAAAGGCAATAAAAAGCAGCAACAACGCAAATAACGACATTGTTAACAAAACCGCAACAATTTAAACGCTGTAAAAAGCAGCAACAATGTAAACGACTGCCTAAGCAGCAGGGACATTGTAAACAAAACCGACATTAAAGGCCCAAACAAATAAAAAAGAAAAACAAACCAAATAACGACATTGTTAACAACGCAACAATTAAACGCTGTAAAAAGCAGCAAAATGTAAAACGTAAAAAGCAGCAACAACGTAAACAACCTAAACAACAACATTGTAAACAAAACCGCAACAATTTAAACGCCGTAAAAAGCAGCAACAGTGTAAACAACCTAAACTGCAGCGATATTGTAAACAGAACCGCAACAATTTAAAGGCTATAAAAAGCCGCAGGAACGTAAACAACCTAAACAGCAACATTGTAAACAAAACCGCAACCATTTAAACGCTGTAAAAAGCAGCAACAACGTAAACGACTACCTAAACAGCAGCAACAATTTAAGCAACCAAAAATAACAGCAACAATGTAAACAACAGTAACAATGCAAACAAAGAGAGCGACAATGTAAACAACCTAAACAACAGTAACAATGCAAACAAAGCAGCAACACGGCAAACAACAGAAACAACATAAACATAAACAGCCACAATTTAAACAACCTAAACACCAACTTTAAACAGAACAATGTAAACAACAATTTCAACAACAGCAACCAAACACATCAACAGCAAAATGTACACAACCTAAGACATAAAAACAGCAGAAACAATGTAAACAATCTAAACTGCAGCAACAATAAACAACAATGTAAACAACCTAAACAACAGCAACAATGTAAACACCCTAAGCAGCAGACATATGAACAACAATAACCTAAACAGCAACAACCATCTCAACAACAGCAACACTGTAAACAACCTTTATAACAACCTAAACAAAGAACCGAAATATAAACAAACTGAACAGCAGCAGCAAAATAATACAACCCCTTAAACAACAACAACCTCAAACTCATTCATTCATTCATCTTCTAGCGCTTTATCCGATCTTCCCTCGGGTCACAGGGAGTCTGTGTCTATCTCAGGCGTCTATGGGCAATAAGGCAGGATACACCCTGGATGGAATACCAACCCATTCGCAGGACACACACACACTCACACACACACACACACACACACACACACACACACACACACACACACACACACACACACACATTCACACACTAGGGACAATTTTTCCAAGGTGCCAATCAACCTACCGTGCATGTTTTTTGGACCGGGGGGGGGAAAAACCGGAGAACCCGGAGAAAAACCCCCTGAGGCACGGGGAGAACATGCACAAACTCCACACACACATGGCCGAGACGGGAATCGAACCCGGACCCTGGCGGTGTGAGGCGAACGTGATAACCACTAAACCACCGTGCCCCCACAAACTCAAACTGAATAATGTAAACAACAATTTCAACACCAGCAACAATGTAAACAACCAAACAAATAGACAGAAACAGCAGCAGTGTGTTCGCGGTGATGCTACAGCATTCGGGTTGGACGGATCGGTGCTGAGCCCGTGTGGGTTTGGGTGGGGATTTCAAGGAAAGTGAGTTTTACAGCGGCAAAACAAATCAGGGAGAGAAAAACCTGAGTCGCCTTTCCAAAGACTTAGAGTGTATTTGTAACATTCATGTAGATGGAATAAGCGTTACTAATGACGGAGAGAGAGAGAGAGGAGAGAGAGAGAGAGAGAGAGAGAGAGAGAGAGATGGATGACAGCGATACAGAGAAACACCAAAAGAGACAGAGAAGAGGGAAATGTAATAGAACGCATAGCATGGGTGTGTGTGTGTGTGTGTGTGTGTGTGTGTGTGTGTGTGTGTGTGTGTGTTAACACGATGTTGGGTGGTGTTATCAGGAAAGGGGAAGGTGTAAGACACAGATAACGCTTGAGGACTCCACCCTGAGCGCTCGCGTGGACTCTTGGGACCTTCGCATGCAAGCCACGCTGCCTGAAAACACCGGATCAAAGTTCTCATCAAATACAAAAAGAATAAGAATAAATAAATAAATAAATAAATAATCTATTTTTGCTTTAACACTAGACAAATGTCTGGCACACTGTGTGTGTGTGTGTGTGTGTGTGTGTGTGTGTGTGTGTGTGTGTGTGTGTGTGTGTGTAAACACACTTTAGTTATTTACACACCTTCATAAATAGCCTGTAGACGAATCATTTGCTAGAATAATGCAGATAATGCGCCGTATGCATTCGTTACACCCGACACGATGAGCATATATGAGTTATATTTCTCCCATTGGAGCTTACGATATAAAGTGCACGTGTCAAGCGCAAATGTGTCCCACGTCATGTTCTGCGTGTACGATTGTCGTAAAATAAGGTTTTAAAGCGCACAATGACAATAAACTACATTTCCCACAACGCACGCGACTGTGTTAGTCGCGAAGTGACTGCATCCCGCCACTAGAGGGCGGTCTATCCCACATCGCCGTTTAGCGAGGGGGGTTTTTTCCAACAAGCGTAATTGAGAAATTTCCATCCCATAATGTCCAGGAAGCGAAAAACTGATGCAGATGGAAGGCGCTTGCGAGAAAGACGCTCCAGTGCTTCAAGGAGAAAAAGCGTTATTTCTGAACAACAGCAACAACGCAAACAAACAACAGCAAGAATGTAAACAAACATCAACAGCAACAACGCAAACATCAACAGCAACAACGCAAACAAAAACAGCAACAATGTAAACAACAAGCTTAACCAGAACAGCGAAAACAACAATTTCAACCGTAGCAAAATGTAAACAACCTGAACAACAGAAGCAACAATGTAAACAACATAAACAGCGGAAATATGAACGGCAACAGCCTAAACAACAATAATCACCTCAACAAACAGCCACAATGTAAACAAATCTAACAACAGGCACACAAACTATAACAATCACAAGCGGAACAATGTAAACAACAATTTCAACAGCAGCAACAATGTAAACAACCAAAAACAGAAAGAGTTTGTGCAGGTTGTATATGTATATATATATATATATATATATATATATATATATATATATATATATATATATATAAAGCCTGCAGAGCTCATAGTGGTGGTTTTACGGGTGAAATCTGATTGGATAGGACGACCTTGGGTGTGATGCATCAAAAAATAAATAAATAAATAAATAAATAATCGGATAAATATTTGTGCTACACAATAAACAGAATGGCGTTTAATAATAATAAATGAGAAAATATAACCATTCACAGAATTAGATATATAAATAGAGAGGGGGCACGGTGGTTTAGTGGTTAGCACGTTCGCCTCACACCGCCAGGGTTCGGGTTCGAGTCCCATCTCAGCCATGCGTGTGTGGAGTTTGTGCATGTTCTCCCCGTGCCTCAGGGGGTTTTTCTCCGGGTTCTCCGGTTTCCTCCCCCGGTCCAAAAACATGCACGGTAGGTTGATTGGCACCTTGGGAAAATTGTCCCTAGTGTATGAATGTGTGTGTGTGTGTGTGTGTGTGCCCTATGATGGGTTGGCATTCCATCCAGGGTGTATCCTGCCTTAATGCCCATAGACGCCTGAGATAGACACAGACTCCCCGTGACCCGAGGGAAGATCGGAAGAAGATGAATGAATGAATGAATATATAAAAGTCTGCGATTCAGAGTTAAAGGGTGCCAGAACTTTTGAACCTCTCATCTTTTCATTGAATTCCAACAATAATTAAAAATGAAAACCCAGCCGTTTCTACAGAACTGCGGAATCGCAACAATGTTCACAGATGCTAATTCGGGCTCGGAGAGAAAAAGAGACGCGTCCAAAGCCAGCGCTCCCTTCGCCACTTCTTAAGGCCAGAATAAACGCTCCAGACGCGAGACCGATACTTCCGAGCGTCTGGGGAGCGTCTGGGGAGCGTTCTGGCTCGAGACCATTCCAGTAACGGCGGCCAGTCGCATCGCTTCGCTTCTCCTGCAACTCCCAACTCAGCTTCATTGCTAATACAGCCTGGCATGCACACACACACACACACACACACACATCTCGCCTAACCACCTCCCTGACAATATTTTCAATCAATCACATACAACTACATAACGATTTAGGAAAACTATACATTTCAATGTAGCATAATACTGTAAATAACTCTAATAGATGTTATAATTATATACATTTCTCTCAAAATCTCTCCCTTTAATACAATCATTTATTATTTAATATTTATTTCACACTGGAAATTATTCTTTTATTATTAATTTCTTGTTAATTACAATGTTATTTGTTTAGTGTTTGGTTTGAAGTGTAAAATATGGGACGTGGCTCCTTTAAGAATTCTGTTCCAATTGCGTTTCTATATAAACTGATAATAGGCAACTGGAACTAGAAATGCATTGCATTCAGAAAAGAAAAGTCAGTTTTATTCCATTGGCATTAATAATTTTCACCTTTTTCCAAATTTGCGTCGGAAGTTGTTGCAGTGTGAACTGAAGTGCAACAAAAGTGATGTGTGTTTGTGAATAGATGGATCTTCATACAAGCTTCAGAAACCACCTTCATGTGGTCCTCAGAAAACACCTTCATACGGTCCTCATAAACCACCTTCATGCGGTCCTCAGAAACCACCTTCATGCGGTCCTCATAAACCACCTACATTTAGAAGAGATGAGCAAAAAATAATGGGACGCCTAGATTTTACAATGTGAAATTTCTCATAGTAGAACGATCCACATGATTTACCACAACGATTTACTCTGGAAATGATTCTTTTAATATGAATTTCTTGTTGTTATTTGTTTAGTGTTGGTTTGAAGTGTAAAATATGGGACGTGGCTCCTTTAAGAATTGTGTTCCGGTTGCTTTTCCATATAAACTGGTGATACGGTGTTTAGGT